>JACXGI010001920.1:59565-82186 GCA_016801175.1 Esox masquinongy | reverse complement strand
GTATGGATGTGAGGGGTAATAAGGGACTGGATGTGAGGGGTAATAAGGGACTGCATGTGAGGGGTAATAAGCGTATGGATGTGAGGGGTAATAAGGGGATGGATGTGAGGGGTAATAAGGGACTGGATGTGAGAGGTAATAAGGGTATGGATGTGAAGGGTCATAAGGAGATGGATGTAAGGGGCAATAAGGGACTGCATGTGAGGGGTAATAAGGGTATGGATGTGAAGGGTAATAAGGTGATGGATTTGAGGGGTAAGATGGGGATAGATGTGAGGGGTAATAAGCGAATGATGTTAGAGATAAGAGGGGGATGGATGTTAGGGGAAGAAAAGGGCAGGGTGAATGACATCAGCATTGTGGACTGTGTCAACAATCTCTGTACTACTGCAATCCCACACACAAACAAAAAGCTGTTAGTCAGAGAGGTTAATAAACCAGGCTTCCTGTCACACTCACTTAGGATGACATCAGAGGGATGGGTGACATAAGAGGGACGTAAATGTCATTTTACACCAACTTGTGTGATTACCTTCGTATAAAATGGGACTAGCGTAATTAGACCTGACTAAATAAAATTGACCAACAGGGCAGATTAGGACAAGAATAATACAACTGATGTGAAACCCATCGGACAAATAAGTGAACTTCCCAATATTCTTCTAGATTGAATAACTGACAGTGGAAAAAGTAAATGTTTCCTTGTCAAATGTAATAGCTATATTGACTGCCAATTATAGCACTGTTAATATTTCTCCAGATTGCATTTCAGCAAAATCTGCTAATATTGAGTAATAACACTATAAGAAACAATGAATCCTGCAAAAGTTTTATATATTTTACTTCAGGATGTCTCTACCTGGATTTGCGGCATGGCCATCTCTAGGAAGCGCATGATGGAGCTCCTGGGAACTAAAACTAAATGCTTCAGCATTTTTTCTCTTTAACTTGACCAAGATCCATACCTCAATTCTCATCTCTGAGGTCTCCTGAAAGTTCTTTGGATTTTGGACAGTAGTTGGTTTTTGAGGAGGAGGGTGCTAGAGCCACCAAAATTACCACCATCAGCACCCATTCCTCCAAAACCACCACCAGGCAACCCGGCATTGCAGGAATTACATAGAAATGGAACAACTATGGAAAACGCGATTGCATGCAGCATAAACATAGCAGTGCTATTACGTTCAGTATCAATGTATCCCAGTACTATTGGTCCTTAATGACTCGCAATTACCTTTAGTATGAACATATCAGCAGTGCTATTATGTTCAATATCAACATATGAGAAGTGTGGTACACCTCCCATTGGAAACTGGCTGACAGGCAGTTATGAACATATTAATAGTTAAATATAGTGGCTGTTTGCAAGAACGTTGTGGTCGGGGATAGTCGAAGGGTGTTTCCGGCACCGCCTTTAAGCCCGATGGTTGCGAGTTCGATTCCAGCGAAAGGCGAATAACCTTTTTGTGGGGAATTGTGTTGTTTAGACAGGCATTTTCTGTTTTTGTAACGTTACACTTAACCATCCTAACCCTAACCTCAGTGCTGTGATGCCTTACCATATTCGAAACCTAACCCTAACGCCAGTACTGTAATGCCTAAACTT
The DNA here is from genome assembly GCA_016801175.1 of Esox masquinongy. Taxonomy (NCBI): domain Eukaryota; kingdom Metazoa; phylum Chordata; class Actinopteri; order Esociformes; family Esocidae; genus Esox; species Esox masquinongy. Next base: position 80,580 of record JACXGI010001920.1, on the reverse strand, counting down.
AACCCTAAGTTAACCTTTACCATTTACCATAAATCTTAATCGTAACAAAGAGTTTTTCATTTTGAATCAGTTATGTAAAGGACCAACATAATGGCGGAACAAGGAGCAACATAATAGTGAGTCATTAAGGACCAGTAGCAATATGGATGTGTTGATAGCAAACGTAATTGCACCGATTTACGATCATACTAAACGTTTTACAAAATACTTCCATTCCACTGTAATTCCTGAGAGGTACACTTGCCATCAGGAGACCCCCACAGAGACAAGGCAGCCTCCCCATAAAAGGGGTTTGTCTCTTGAGTTTGATTTCTCCCTCACCTCTTCCCCTCACACTTCTGGTTTAGTTAATAAAACATTCACTGGGGCCCTGAACACATCCTCTTTGTCCGTTCCCTGTGTCTCTCCCCGTTACAATATATTAAATCAATTATAAATTTTGCCTATAACACAATCAAATGTGATGGAAATGAATGACTCTTTCTGAAGACACTGTATGCCTCTGCAATGGTACCTTTTTCATTGTATAATTGGATAAGACATTGTCAAATAGGCGGGGATGTGTGTTTGCAAGGCAGAGGATCCAAGATCAAGTACAAGTGAAGACTTGTCAGGAAGGAAGCTATACTGTTAAGCAAGCAATGTGACGCCAGTTACAAAAGCAATGGACGCATTTACTTGTGTAGCAATCAGTCACCCTAGGGCCTGCCAAGAAATGTTTTATCTGTCCTCTTGGCCCTGCTGAACTGATACTGAGCCTACAATACCGCAGGGAGTGGTTTGGACTGGCGCCTGATGAAGGAAATGAAAGTACCAGAGGGGAGCGGTAGAGACTCTGAGTGAGACAGTCCTATTGTTGTTCATCCTGCCTAGAGGACAAGGTCAGAGGAGTCAGGAGTCTTCCCTTTTCTCCACTCCCGATGGCTGGGTCCTCCCTACTCCGTTCTCCTGGACATCCCTCCTCACGGAGCTGAAATCTGGGGCCTCCAATTCCTAGTTGTCAGTTTTAGTCAGTCTCCATTGGCCTCAACAAACTCCCTGCTTCCAGACTACCAGTCGTTATCCCTCCTCACCGCCCATGCCTGAGGCTTTCCTGGGCCCACTCCCCATTCCTATTCCAACAGCTGGGTCTGGGGCTGGTGACTAAGTAATGACATGTGCCTGTGTTTCTGTGGTAGCAACAGCTCATTCCTTCTCTTACATCTTGATAACAGAGTAGCAAAGGGGGGCTGTGGGCCAAAGGACCCTGAGACTCTGAGCACTCGGCCAGCCATCGACCTTTAGCCAACGCACAGTGAACAAGGGAAAACATTAGTTCACAGGAAACACCACTTATACCTACGGTAACTCACTACAGATTTAGATGGATTGGAAAATCGGGCCACAGCTTGGGATATCCGCATCAGCTCCATCAAAACGACTGCGACTGACTGCTACTGAATTCTGATATGGATCCTTGTTACTACAAAACAATACCTAAATGTGTTTGATCCATTATTTTCCTGTACACTACCTGGAATAACCTTTTGTGTTGACACACCAGTGGAACCTTTCCAGGTCAAAAGGATTCCTTATTCACACAGAAATCTAATAAATCACAAATGTTCAGCCAAACCATAGATCATGTTATATAACCTTCTGTGGGTTGGATGTTTTTCAAATTAATGTCCTGTGAATCCCAGTGCGATTTAAACATAGTAATTCATAATAAAAACAGGAGGATTAAGGGATTGACAACAGTGAAGCTGTCTTGAGCAGCTCGCTGCAGGAAACACTGTGAGCTTAGAGAGGTTTAATTGTGCTTAAAGTAGCTGTTTGGATGAGGAAGTGAGAGCCGATGGACCAGCCAGGGACCAAAAAGGACCTAGTAAGTTTGCTTCAAAACTGGTTAAAACTGGTCAGCGAGAGAAAGAAACAAATCATGCAGAATTGCAGAATTTAGTTTCCTTGCCTATAGTTCCTCTCCCAGGATCCCAGCTTGGTTAGTAAGTACAAAGGCTCACCTGAACCTTGATCATAGAATTACAGACATTAACAAAAGAGAAGGACTGAATTAGTTTGAAAAAAGACAAGACTACAACTCCATGATGTGATGTTTAGCAGAGTGTGTAAATCTTGCAATAACCCCTGCACAACTACATTATCTCTGCTCTCTAATGAAGTAACACGTGCACTAGGCTACTCTAGTCCAGTGGGTCACTTGATTTAAGCATTAACTGTCAATCTGTCAGTTGACTCCTGTTGTACTGGAGTTTCCTCCTCCAACTGATCGCTGTCAACTTTTCTTTTTGTTGTTGATGTAATTCACAATCCCCCACAGTCACCCCATCTGTAGATCAGAACCACAGGCAGACACTGTCCGTGTTTACCAAGAATATTATATTAGGATCTCCATTAGCTGGATTAACAGAAGCACCTACTCTTCCTCATCGGCTTTCGATCCAAATGTTTTTACCATTAAGGGATATTTCACTTCTACCTACAGCTGGTAATATATCATATGTGCCGTCAATATTTTTAATTGAATATTTTGAAAACAAGCATTTCTGCATTTCAATGGTATAAGCGGGGCATTGCGGTAAGAAAAAGCCCCCAAATTCCCAAAAATCAGCAAAAACTAGTACCACCCTGGTTTTCAAAAGCCTATCTTTGAGGGTGGAAACAGAGCTCCCGCCAGGCTGTAGTGTGTACAAAGTCATTGAAAATTTGTCAAACAGGCATTTGGTGGTGCATAATTTTGTCTGAATCACTTCCAATAACTTGTAATTATGTAGTGAGAGAAAACAGCCTAAATAGTGTCTAGCAGTGAAGTTTCCCTTAAAACAGCAAGCATTTGTGCATTACAACCAGACCATTATACAGCTACAATATCTAATTTGTATGGTTGTTCCATGCTCACACTCAGTTTTTAAAAACACATGTTAAACCAAGTGAACCCTGGCTATCATCAAGCAGCAAAAAAAAAAAAAAGCTTAGATATCTTGATGTGGCTGAACCGTAATGTCAAATACACTACGTGGTTATCAGCTGTACAGGAGGGCTACAGTACAGCTTCAAGACGCAGATTAATCCCTCCTTCTGCCGAGCCAGGGAACCATGAATCATGCAAAATGGTGTTTTGAATATCTAATACTAAATTACAGCCTAATTACCTCTATGTTTCCCAAAATGTTTGCTCTTTTTCATGCTCTCAGATGGAATGATTTGTCTTTCTTTATTTGGGATGTGCAATGTAAAAGGAGGACAGAAATCCAATTATAAAACTTTGGTGCATGTCTGCAACACATTTTATCTTTGTCAACAAGGATAGACCTACCGTATAACAGCTTACCGTGTCCCTGGAAAGACTCTACCCCAAAGATAGACAGACAAACAGGCAGACAGGCAGGCATGGAGGTAGAGCAGACCAGACAGGCAGACAGATAATTTACTTGGCATGACAGCCTGAGGTATTATGAGGAGAGATCGCCCTCTCGTGGTGTTACTTTTTTATCACTGAAAATGTCTAATTTCACTGTCAAAGGTTGTCTTTTCCATAAGACAAAACCCATTTTGTTACTGTATGAATACGATAACAATACATGCCAAGGCTTTATAATGAAGATGACTTAGGTCAGTGTGGTAAGTTCAAAGGATTGATTAACAGGATTAATTTTCTATTCTATTCAACATAAGAAAACGTATTAAAACTCTGAGATATATTGTTATCTGATGGGGCTACCTGCCGGGCATCAACAGCTGTCGCACCTCCACTGGACCTGCCACCGAATCATCGGCCTGGGATCATAACTCCACAATGTTTTGCTCCTCATCCCTCCTAGTTCATCTTCGTACCCTTTGTGTCTGACAGTCATCTGTCAATGTGCCATGACTATTTTATCATCGAAATTCAAGTACAAGGAACAACTACAATGCTGTCCGTGTGAACTTCCACAAAAAGCAGTTCCAAAAAACATTAAGGCTTTGGGAGAGGATCTACTATACCAGAGGATTTACAGGCACTCTACATACACAGCTGAACCAACCTAATCTTTCCACAGCTCGCATTCTCACACAAAAAATTCTTTTTTTTTTTCAGAATAACCTTACAAAAAAAACTGCCATAGAGCCAATTGTGTCTCAGAGGGGGATTCATTTTTATTCATCTGCTATGGTTGGCATTCACATTAGGATTAACTACTGAGCAAAATTATGACTTCTCTTTATCTATGTTCATGTGTCAATGTTTTATAAGAAGTTATTTGACATGTTCAATGTGTGTTAAACTGTTGTTAAAATAGAATATATACTCACGAGCTGAATCATCCTCATGCACAGACAATTTTAGTTTCATGACATAATGGTGTGAAAAAAGGTCAAATTGTGGTGAGAAAAGCAAGTGGTAACCAACTAAAATAGCTAGGGACTGATAGAAACACACAATGCCGAGGTCACATCCATTGCGCACACACACACCCACATCCTCCTACTCACGTATGTTTAAAGGCATTTCACTCACAAGAGAGGGTCAAGAGAGGTTTTGTAACATCTTTGTGACATGCATGCATCAAATAAAGACCAACATATTAACCTCGCCCCTAAGTTAGTCTACATCATTGGATTAGAACAGTTCAACACTGATTTGTCTGGTTGTTTCACCTGGTTATCCTGAACTCTATAGACTAACTGTAATTCACTCTAGAGCATCTGTTAAATGACTAAAATGTGAATGTAAAGTGTTGTACAGGCTGTAGTACCAATGTAATCCAGTTTGGTAGAAACTCTCAAAACGATGACCACATTTCTGTAACTGAAGCCAACTTTGTAAATTATTGCACATTATCAACCGTTACCTAGTTGGATTCCTTCGCCCTTCAGAGTTAGTATCGCTAGCGGTTGCTAATATTACATCCTAAGAACGGTGAAGAAGGAACTCAGCATATTTCACTCCCCAGTGTCCAGGAATGGCCATGCATCTATGTTGAGAAAAGACAGTGACCTCATTGTCTTCTCTAACCATGTCAGTGTTTTGGATGTGTTCCAAACATGTAGTGGGTGAGATCAAAATGAAGTAGTGACCCAGCTGCCAGGAAATCAAGAATGCTTGTGGTAGGGTTTGTGTCTTTGTTTGGCAAGGAGTGTGAATTGTCTAAGTTATATTAAAAGATGAATGGTAAATCCACATGACGTATAAAACAGAAGAAATCAGAAGTAATTATGAAACTCCTGAAGTGTATCATCATACTACAACATTTTAATCTGACTCGTTGGTTTCTATCAGGCTACAGGAATATGGAGTATGTATGAAAAGCATTTATTACTTTCTAAAATCTTCATTGATGTGACAAAGGACATGGCCAAAAGTTATTGAACTAATTCTCTCGCCATGATGAGACAAAAGTAGATTTCATTCGTTTCTACAGTATATTGCACCACGAAAGGAAATCTGTTTGTGTGGTGTTGGGAGATGTTGGAGGAAGGATGCAGGAAAAATATGTTATGTAACTTTGCGTTATTTCAAATACCTAGAGCATGTTCTTGCACGTCAATAGTGTGTCCCAAATGGCACACCCTTTATAGTATACTACTTTTAAACAGGACCCACAGGGGCCCACTCTAGCAAGTTGAGTGAACACTAGCAATGACTTTCAGGAAATGTCTGTGACACTTGTAGTTTGGGACCGCCCAATAAGGAGTGGCCTGTGGACGTTAAGGCATTATGATGCCTCCAGGTAACCCATAAAGTGCCTCAAAACGTTGACTGTGTTCCAGTAGCTGTTTGTATGTCGACAATGACACATGTACTTCTATTGTGGATTTTTACCCTGACTGCCTCACTCAATCTCTCAGGTAGGACAGCGGATACACCCATCTCAACACAGCGCAATGACAGGTTAACTTAACCCTAGTCAGCCATGTTCTCAGGGCACTTTATTCAAACTTGTTTGACTTACAGTACAGTGAGTGTAGGCTAAAGGTATGCTCAAAGAAGAAAGTCAGTGTTTTGTTTGAGAGAATTAGAAGTACGATTAAAAATGTAAAAATGGAAAAATACGATTTCAGGTGTTTAATACTAATTTACAAAAGTTGAATAGGGGCAAAGATTATATGAAAGATGAAATTATTTTGGTTATGCTTTTCAGAGGGAGTGAAATAATGTTTTGATTAAATTGGAAGTGTGTCATCTTCAAGACGCCTCATTTCTTTCTTTAGTTATAGGTCTAAGAATAGAAGGCAAAATAGAACTCAAAATATATTTCAGTCAAAACTACACATACTTTTCATCCATTTGTTTCCATAACAGCTTCTAGAATTACAGTCATGTGATCAATATAAAAACCTGTGTCACTGAGAAAGCAACAGACAGGGCTATCATATTATACATTTATTAATACATTTCTACATAGTTTATTCCTTATAGCCTTAGTCAGTCATCTGGAGTTCTAGATTAGGCATGTCTGAATAAATACTGACAGAAGACAAACATAAGGAAAGTACTTTTTTGTGAAATAGTGTGACTGAAACTGGACTTTGTACCACAACAATGCCACACCCCTCACAGCTCTCAGGCACTCTTTCTCCCAAAATGATCAGGAGGAGGTGAGTCCGACAGGTACTTCCTGTAACCCCCTAAAACCCAACCAGGGTTGGTTAGGTTACTTTTTAAATGTAATCCGTTACAGTTACAAGTTACCTGTCCACATTTGTAATCAGTAACGTAACTTTTTGATTACTCAAACTCAGTAACGTAATCTGATTACTTTGAATTACTTTTAGATTACTTTCATATTAAGAGGCATTGGAAAACAAATAGGAATAGCCTATAACCAACTGAACACCTTTTGCGGGATCAATCAATGTTAGAGTTTACATAGCTGGCCAAAAACGGAATTCGCATTTTACCTTATGGGTTGTGTAGGCAACAGTGCTTTTGGAAATGGGTTTCTAAACCATTGCTTTTGGGCTACATCTCTACATTACACGCTAAAGGTCTGTCAGATATTCAGTCATTCCAATTAATCCAAAAAACCTCGATCTTCCAGAATCTGACTTTTTATCTGAACATAGCCGAAAATCTAATGATGCTTAAGCCTGTTCTGTTATTTGTGTTTTATTCATGTTTTTAATTGCTTCAAAACATTGTTGAAAAATAAATGGCAATTACTCGAAAAGGGTATTGACATTGTTGTATATAAAAATTAATATATCCGTAGCTTTTCGCGCATAAACTAAATCTACAGTAGTCTGATGAGTTGCTCCACAACCAACATTGTCAAAATGTCGCAGAAACCCCCGGCACGCGAATGCACGTTTGCAATCGTGAACACCCGCATAGAAATAAGATTTACCAGCGCGAACGTAATTATGGCCACCAGTGATGGATTTTCAAAACGCAAATGAAAGAATAAACTGTGATTACAAACCTGCACTCTTAGCTTAAAGTAAATGACGTCAGCAGCCAATTATAACCAATGAATACAATTTTCTGAGATGCAAGGCAAGCGGAATCACATGGCCTACCTGTATGGACCGAGTTGATGTGGCCGCGTCAAATGCAAATAATCATCCTTTGGCAGAGTGCTTCCCAACACACCTTTTCTCCTCAAATGTCGCGCTAAATTTCATATAATGTTTTATTTTGAAGGCAACGCCATGTTACAGCTATCTAACAAATAGTTGCCTAATCTATTAAACAATTCCTGTAAAAGTTATTCGGTGCTACTCGTCCTGGCTGTGTTGTTCGGTGCATTTGACAAATAAACCTTGAAACTTGAAAAAGATATAACACCAGGTAGGCCTATTGACTATCATTGTTCTGTGAATTATGCGTCGAGTAGATAATTAAATAACATTTTATATGACTCGGCTAATATTTTCGAAGATATACTCTGTTTTTACCAGCCATCCAACCAACCAAAACCGGAGAACTAGCGCTTCCTCCGTCACTAAACTGGTTATGCGCGTCCACCTTTGCGCACATGATGATCACTCACAACTGAGGCGCACAATTTATATTTTGGTTAAAATAACGATGTTTTTATTACATTAAATAATAAACTCAAACATACAACGTGTCATAATTATTTCGCGCACCTAATCTTTTTCAATTGAAGTAATCCAAAAGTAATCATACATTTTTTCAAAAGTATCTGTAATCCGATTACAATATTTTTGTTGGTAACGTAACTGATTACAGTTACTGTTTTTTGTAATCTGTTACATGTAACGGATTACTTGTAATCTGTAACTCCCCAACTCTGAACCCCACTCACTATGATTAAGCCATCCTTAAGTCAGATGTTTTCGAACCACTAGAAAACATCAGAATGGAAGCGTTAGAAAATACTGGCACACTAGGTATGTACGCAATGTGTTTCCTCACAGAGATTATTGCATTAATCTTGAAAACTCACCCTCGCTGTTTTGGGCTTGGCCCATACAGCATGTCAAAATACTCCACAGTTGTAATTGCTCAAGCCAAGCCAATTCTCTCTTTAGATAAGGAGTGACATGGTATGAAATTGACTCATTTACTCAGTCATTTTAGTTTTTACATGGTGAGTGAATGACTTTTTTAAAATAACATAAACGTATCGTATCCTTGAGAATACACATAGATTGCCCAATATGATATAATATAAAAACATATGTGAAGAAGATTATGGACCATGGTCAAACACAAATCAAACAAGCCTAAAAGAACAAGAAAGGGAAACGACTTAATAAGCATGTGTGTCAGCCCTTGACACAATAAAATAAGAACTTCTGTTCATCATGTATCTAAACTATTCCAATATTGGTTTGGCTAGTCAGTGTGTAAACAAATGAAATGCATTGTAGTGCCAAACCAAACTGTATTATTAACTGACTAGTTTCCAATCATGGGTACTTCGATACAATCTAGTTACCCTTGCTCTGTGAAATATGCACGCTGGGTTGTTAATAACAGTGTACACAGCACACATGAATTGGTCTTGGTTTAATAGGTACACACAATGGACAATCAATTACCTTCAAGGTTGGCTGCACAAGCAGGGGGAAAGTTGATGAAAGACAAAAATGAGTCATGTTAAGTAGGCTTTTAATGCTGTATGGTTCTCCATTTCAATAGAGTAGCATACAGTATTAAAAGGGGAGTTGGGGTTATAAAGGTTTAGAACAACTATGATCAGTTTGGAGCCATAGTCCATTGTAGAAAGTCTGTTGCGTTCATCTTTTCATCACTACACCTTTCTTCCTCCCCACAGTGAGCCATTCTCTAGAAGGGGTGAAGGATTATGAGGTGGTCCGACCCATCAGAATATATGCTAGGCAGAAAAGAGAAACCAAGGTATGTTCTTCTGGGGTTTCTCTTCCTTACACAGAAGCTGTATCACAGTGAAACATTAAGAACACCAATACCAAACTATTCTTTCTTAAGAATGATGTTTACTCCTTGTAATACCCTATCAGTATTGGTTGTAAGACCCAATGAGGTACTAAGGAGAGATTATATCTAAGGAATTAACATATCTATGGAATTAACTAACATTAATTATTTCCTTTAGTCATCCAGGCCCGAAACAATGAATTATGCAATGACAGTGAGTGGGAAAGACATTGAAATGCATCTGGAGAAGAATAGGTACTTACTCTGGCCAAAGCCTCATATTTCTTTTTCCTCTGTGGGGTGACTGAACTCTTCCCTAAATATATTGAGCTACGTCAATAGCTCCCTTACCACAGTCAAATGTTCAGTTCCCTTTTATAACCACATTCTCAGACATTCAGAAAGTATTATGGAATCACATTTTTCGTGATTCACAGTATGACAACATGTTGGTTGTTCTGATAAAATTAAGTAATAAATACATTTTAATTTGTCCCCTCAGAGAATTACTCAGTAATGACTATAGTGAGACTTACTACACTGAGGACGGCAGACCAGTTTCCACAACTCCCCAGGATGTGGTAAGGGGACTATCACAAATACTGTCTGATGTAGTCATATCCTGTGCAGTGCTTTGATTAAGCCCCTTTAACCGGCCTTCTTATTCATTCTCTTCTCCAGGACCACTGCTACTATCATGGCAGTATTGTGAATGATAATAAGTCCATGGTCAGTATGAGCACATGCAATGGACTCAGGTAGGCAGCCCCATACTACTATACTGTAGCATATCAAACCACAGATAAAGTGTGAAACCCCAAATTGGTTACGTAATGTATGTTATCTGGTTTTTATAGGGGATATTTCAGAACTTCGGCCCAGAGGTACCTGATTGAACCTCTGTCAGGTGGGGATGAAGGAGATCATGCGGTGATGACATATGATGACCAAAGCTCCACACCTGCGGTGTGTGGAGTCACTAACACTAGCTGGAACATAGACTACCCCCCCATAACTAGCCGGAGCCGCTCTCGAGCCTCAGTAAGACATTCAATCTAATAATGGATCTGAAATGTCCCTATTCAAAGATACCTATATGTGTTTTCTGACATAAAAGAGAGATAGCAGAAAACGTACCTGACAGGAAACAAATTGACTATTCAACAGGAAATTATCTGATCAAAATGTCTTCCTATTTCCTAGGGTCCATCTCTACTTGAACAATCAAAGTATGTTGAGCTTGTCCTTGTTGCAGACAACCGTGAAGTAAGAATAAACATCACACCGGAAATAAAAGTCCCAGAATTCGCTTGAGCATAATTTCATTAAAAAATTCTATAAAATATACTACAGCAAAAATATAAATGCAACAGGTAGTGTTGGTCCCATGTTGCATGAGCTGAAGTAAAATACCACAGAAATGTTCCATACTCACAAAAACTATATATCTGTCAAATTCTATATACACATACAGCTCTGGAAAAAATTAAGAGACCACTGCAAAATTATCAGTTTCTCTGGTTTTACTATTCATAGGTATGTGTTTGAGTAAAATGAACAGTTTTGTTTTATTCTATAAACTACTGACAACATTACTCCCAAATTCCAAACATAAATATTGTCATTTAGGGTATTTATATAACAACTGGTCAAAAAAAACAAAAAAAGATGCATTGTTTTCAGACCTCAAACAATGCAAAGAAAACAAATTCATATTCATTTTTCAACAACAAAATACTAATGTTTTAACTTAGGTAGAGTTCAGAAATTAATATTTGGTGTAATAACCCTGATTTTTAAATCACTGCTTTCATGCGTCTTGGCATGCTCTCCACCAGTCTGTCACATTGCTGTTGGGTGACTTTATGCCACTCCTGGCACAAAAATTCAAATAGCTCGGCTTTGTTTGATGGCTTGTGACCATCCATCTTCTTCTTGATCAAATTCCAGAGGTTTTCAATGGGGTTCAGGTCTTGAGACTGGGCTGGCCATGACAGGGTCTTGATCTGGTGGTCTTCCATCCACACCTTGATTGACCTGGCTGTGTGGCATGGAGCATTGTCCCCAACTCTGAGAAAACCAATTCTCAGAGTTGGGGAACACTGTCAGAGCAGAAGGAAGCAGGTGTTCTTCCAGGATAACCTTGTAGTTGGCTTGATTCATGCGTCCTTCACAAAGACAAATCTGCCCGAATCCAGCCTTGCTGAAGCATCCCCAGATCATCACCAATCCTCCACCCAATTTCACAGTGGGTGCGAGATACTGTGGCTTGTAGGCCTCTCCAGGTCTCCATCTAACCATTAGACGACCAGGTGTTGGGCAAAGCTGAAAATTTGACTCGTCAGAGAAGATGACCTTACTCCATTACTCTACGGTCCAATCCTTATGGTCTCTTGCAAACTTCAGCCTGTCTCTTCTTTGCTTCTCATTGATGAAGGGCTTTTTTCTAGCTTTGCACGACTTCAGCCCTGCCCCTAGGAGCCTGTTTCGAACCGCCCTCGCCTAAAGCCAGAATTGAACCCTTCTTTTCCTCACTCAAAGCTTTTCTTTTCAACTCTTTTGTCATGCTGAATAGTTATTTTTTATTCAAATGACCTTTGAGGCACTACTTGCACTGTCTTTGCCATCCAGCTGATCCTATTGCAAGAGGATAGTGATGACCGCAGCAGTAGTTTTTATACTTTTCCTCGTTAAATTAGATTTAGTTCAGGTAATCACCTTATCAGTACCTCATTAAGTAAACTGAGGTGTGCCTGTGTTGGAATTTAACAGACACTGGAATGGAATGGCTGCCATACATGCAGAGATGCTGATTTAAGAAAAATGAGGAGTGGTCTCTTAATTTTTTCCAGAGCTGTATGTTGACATCCCTGTTAGTGAGCATTTCTCCCTTGGAGGATTATCTATCCACCTGACAGAAACTTTTGGGTTAAATATTTGTCCAGTGATTATCTAATAAGTGAGTAGTACTGCATTGAGAAACAGGATGCAAGTTCGTCTCTTGAAAGCACGTTCAAACAAATTGCATACATTAACATACTTTTTCAGTACAAGAAGATGCAGAGTAACCCTGCAGAGGTGCGTAAGAGGATGTTTGAACTGGTCAACTTCGTCAACCTGGTGAGTAGGTCACATGGTGATGTCAGAATTACAAAACAGCAGTAGATCCCATATGCGATCCCTTATGTTCTTTCTGCCAAGTATTTTAACTATATTGAAAACACTGAAGAACAGTCCTGCTATCACACTGCCGCTACAGGAAGTGTTGGACACTGTAACTATTCCTGATCAAAATACAATTGCTGATGCCTTTAATTGCCACTATATTGCAGCTGGTGTTATTTTTTTAAAACTCTATACCCACCTCAAATGACAGAGTAATAAATGATAGAGGAATACATGAAAATCGAGTACCTTTGCAGGAACAGGTGCTGATTTGCTAGATCCAGGCATTTTAGTTAGTGCTGCTCCAATTATCAATGGAGCTTTAACGCAAGTATTTAATCTATCATTCATTTCGGGGGTTATTGCTAAATTCTGGGAAACTGCTCATGTGCTCCCACGGCATAAGTGTGGGAACACATGATAACTATCGTCCTATCTCTAAATCGTCATCCTAAAATCCTGGAGGTACTGATAAATAAACAGTTAACGTTAGGTGGTCAATTCGATCGTGGTGGAGAACTGTATCACTTCTGAAAATTGTTATATTTGAATTCGGGGATAACGTCATGCTGGGGAGGAAAATGTCAGCAGTATGCAAAACATGCAAAACTAAAATGTCTGATGCGATAGCCACAGCGTCTAACTTTGTGAGACACCTGAAATCCCATAAAGGCAGGTAAAAATGAAGTTATTGCTGTGCTGTGTCTAGCTAGCAAACGTGAAGTAATGTCAGAAAGAGATGGGGAGATGTAAAACTAAATTATAATCAAGGAATTTCCTGGTTAGTTTAGCAACAGTCTGATTCATGGAGGGTGTACAGTACGTTCCTCAATTCTCATTTACCAATGAGATTCTCCTAATTTCTTTAGCTAAGCATTTTTGGTAATACTCTCGAATTTACTAGCATGTAATGGCTCCCCCAAGCATTTTCTTTTTGAAGTGGACAGCATTTTTGTTTTGGAAGATGGAGCTTCCTGCGCCCAACCCACAGTATAGAGCGTGATGAGACAAGGCTGCCCTGTCCGACACTAACCTCTACCAATTGATGTTCACAAATATGAGGCACAGATGTAAGTTAATTAAATGGTGTGCAAAGAGACTAACCTGAATGGGGAGGTTCAGCAGCAGATACGTAACATAAGTGAAGCAAGGGCATAAAAACCTAGCTACATAAAGTGTACAGAAGTTTCAGGATCTTTAGCAGCAGAGATACTTAATAACCCAGAGAAAATCCTGTTTAGGACCTTCAGCTACAGCCTTTTGGTCTTTCCACACATTTCAATTGATTTCCCTGCAGGTATATAAGCCTTATAACACCTTTATTGCCCTGGTGGGTTTGGAAGTATGGTCGGACAGCGATAAGATATCAGTGACCCCTCCTGCTGGTGCCAACCTGGACGCTTTTAGCAAGTGGAGGAACAGTGACTTGGCCAAAAGAAAGCCCAATGACAACGCTTTCCTCATCAGGTAGGCCTCAGCATATACATATTTAGTCTCTATGATCAGGTGGTCTCATTTTACTACCTTCCACAGGCCGGATGGAAAATGCCTCTCTGAGGAAGGTCGTAAAATAGTTTTGAGGCAAAGTAAAAAATAACTCACCATGCCATTCTTATACAGAATTGAAATTATTTATACATTATAAGGGATCTACTGTATAAATGTTGGAATTTTTGCCCTGCAAATCATTTATGATTAACAAATTACAAAAACAATGTGGCCCTCCGTTTAATTTAAAAATCATGATGTGGTGTCACAGTCGAGGAGGCAGGACACAGGCACAGAGCGTTAGCAAGAGGTTACCTTTTTTAATGTAGGCTTGCTAAAACAACAAACACAAAAGTGAGGTGCAACCATGACAAAAGCACAGGGCATAAACAATAATCCACACGGTGTGTGGCAAAAGGCTGAACTTAAATAGGATCCCCAATTAGAGGCAACACAGGGCAGCTGCCTCTAATTGGGGAAAAACAAAACCAAAAGGCAGAGATGCCTAGAGGCCTCTCCTCTGCCAGGTCCTAACTATGTCCCCCATACCAGCACAGAGATGGCTAGGGGCATCCTCATAGCCAGGACCTGACATGTGGCCCCTGAGACAAAAAAGTTTGCCCTCCCCTGCTCTAAGATATACAACTCATCAGGTAGTCTCTAAGATACACAACTCATAAGGTTGTCTCTAAGATCAGGAAGTCTCTAAGATATACAACTCATCAGGTAGTCTCTAAGATCAGGTAGTCTCATCAGGTATTCTCTAAGATCAGGGAGTCTCCTCAGGTAGTCTCATCAGGTAGTCTCTAAGATCAGGTAGTCTCATCAGGTAGTCTCTAAGATCAGGTAGTCTCATCATGTAGTCTCTAAGTTATACAACTCATCAGGTAGTCTCTAAGATCAGGTAGTCTCATCAGGTAGTCTCTAAGTTATACAACTCATCAGGTAGTCTCTAAGATCAGGTAGTCTCATCAGGTAGTCTCTAAGTTATACAACTAATCAGGTAGTCTCCAATGAACAAGCAACACTGGTCGCCACAGTCAGACATTACAAAGTGAAAGGTGTTTAAAAAAGTCACACATTTAAAATGTGTGACATTTTGAAATGTTTTTTTGTAACATGTTACACATTTTATATTTGCTGCACTTGGCCCCGCTCATGGAAGAGGGGTCCCCGGTATGTGCTCACATAAACGTAAATCACTAGCTATTCTCCCGGGTCAGTCCGTGAGGGGTGCCAGAACATGGAGTGTGAGGAACAAACAGAGACCCAAGCTTCCGTCAGGCTTCTGCACTACGTAGGGCGTATTTTCATGACCCTTGCTAGCAGAGGGGGGCTGTCGTGCACCTGCTGAACCCGACCAGGACACGACACAGTACCACAGTCACCTAATAAGGCCGTGAAGGGACTATCTTTCAAGGCCTGGGTCATAAGGCTGGGGCGTTAGGAAGGAAGGCAATTGCAACCATTTTCATACACAGTCCCCTTATTTCAGGGGCTCAAATGTAATTGGACAAATTAACACAATGATAAATAAAATGTTCATTTTTAATACTTTGTTGAGAATCCTTTGCAGGCCTTTAAAGGCTTTGTCAGGCCTTTAATGCAGCAGTCTTCAGCTGTTTGTTCATAGGTCTTTCTGCCTTAAGTTTTGTCTTCAGCAGGTGAAAGGCATGCTTGATTGGGTTGAGATCAGGTGATTGACTTGGCCATTGCAGAATATTCCACATCTTTGCCTTTAAAAACTCCTGGGTTACTTTCGCAGTATCTTTTGGGTCATTGTCCATCTGGTAATGTGAAGCGCCATCCAATCAACTTCACTGAATGTGGCTGAATCTGAGCAGACAGTATATCCCTATTCACTTCAGAGAATTAATCTGGCTTCTTCTGTCTTCTGTCACATCATCAATAAACTCTAGTGACCCAGTGCCATTGGAAGCCATGCATGCTCATGCCATCACACTGCCTCCACCGTGTTTTACAGATGATGTGTTTTACAGATGGTATGCTTCAGATCATGAGCCATTCCAAGCCTTCTCCATACTTTTTTCTATCCATCGTTCTGGTACAGGTTGATCTTAGTTACATCTATCCAAAGAATCCTGTTCCAGAATTGGGCTGGCTATTTTAGATGTTTTTTGGCAAAGTCTATTCTGACTTTTCTATTCTTGAGTCTTATGAATGGTTTGCACCTTGTGGTAAACCCTCTATATTTGCTCTCGTGAAGTCTTCTCTTTATGGTAGACTTGGATAATGATATGCCTACCTCCTGGAGAGTGTTCTTCACTTGGCTGGATGTTGTAAAGGGGTTTTTCTTTACTGTGGAAAGGATCCTATGATCATCCACCACTGTTGTCTTCCAGGCCTTTTTGTGTTCCAGAGCTCACCAGTGCGTTCTATTTTTCAAAGAATGTAATGAACGGTAGATGTGGCCACTCCTAATGTTCCTTCTATCTCTCTGATGTTTTTTTTTTCCAGCCTAAGGATGACCTGTTTCACTTGCATTGAGAGCTTCTTTGACCGCATGTTGTGGGTTCACAGCAACAACTTCCAAACGCAAATGCCACACCTGGAATCACCTCCAGACCTTTTATCTGCTTGACTGATGAAGAACTAACGAAGGAATAGCCCACACCTGTCCATGAAACTGCTTTTAAATCAACTGTCCAATTACTTTTGGTCCCTGGGAGAAGAGGGGGCTACATATTAAAGAGCTGTCATTCCTAAACCCTTCCTCCAATTTGGATGTGAATACCCTCAAATTAAAGCCGAGAGACTGCAATTTAAGCCCATATTCATTATTTAACTGTAACTTGAATATATTTTGGTAAACAGCCAAAATAACAAAACATGTGTCAGTGTCCAAATATTACCGGACCTGAGTTCACAAAACCAGAACCACTTGCCCTGCCTAATAAGATGTGACAGGATTGTGCCTGTTGTTTGCTAGTACAGGCACAGACAGGGGCATGTTGTTTACTAGTACAGGCACAGACAGGGGCATGTTGTTTACTAGTACAGGCACAGACCGGGGTATGTTGTTTGCTAGTACAGGCACAGACTGGGGCATGTTGTTTGCTAGTACAGGCACAGTTAGGGGCATGTTGTTTCACTTAATTCAACATTCCCATTTCCCATTGAAAGGTCTGCTTATCTTGCATACTAAAAGGTCTGCTTATCTTGCATACAAAAAGGTCTGCTTATCTTGCATACAAAAATGTCTGCTTATCTTGCGTACTAAAAGGTCTGCTTATCTCGCATACTAAAAGTTCTGCTTATCTTGCGTACTAAAAGATCTGCTTATCGCAGGCAGATTTCTGGGTGTAGATAATTAGGCCCAGACAATACCAGTATTAGACATTGTAGTAGTGGTGTCACCACAGCCTTAGTCAATAATACTCTCACTTTGCCTTTTCCTCTCCGCTATTGACAGACTCTGATGTATCATTACATAGGTATGTCATATAGTAGTATATGGGGTTCATATGTTTCTTGATCCCTGTGTTTCAGTGGCATCGACTTTGAGGGAGCAACAGTGGGTCTGGCCTTCATCGGGACACTATGCTCAAGTCATTCTTCAGGGGTGGTGCAGGTACATTTCATTAGGGGAGATCCTCCTCATCTGCTTCTCAAAACCCATTGGAAGGGACAATCGGAAGGAGGCATTCTCATGCAATGGGTTTTAAGGAGGAGGTCTACATTACCACACATGCAGAAACCTTTTCCTTCTTATTATTTATATATATGCAAGGAACACCAACTGAGACTGAAGTCTAATTTATAATGGTGCCCTGTATTACAGCAGTAAACAATAAAAACATAAACATAGTTCTTCAGAAATATAGTCACTGTATCCAAAATGCCCAACAATGGATTACTGCATTTCGTTGTACAGTTCAATGACAAAGTTGAATCTAATCTAATCAATGTCATGTGACTAGAGGAAGGGAAGATTGGTTAATCATAGTTAATGCGTGCTTTCACATGGATCCCACATGAATAAACAACATTCAAAAAAAGGAAGCTCAATTTGACTGTTAACAATAGCCTACTTCCCCTGGTTACTTTTTTTGCTAATATAACATATTTAAAGGAAATAACCAATATGTGCAGAAAAAACTTCAGATTTACATTTATGTTGAAAGAAAGTTGCCCAGTTAAAATAATAAGATGTTATTTGCGCCATTTTGGGATCTTCCCAATCCTCTCAGTAAGACTGTCTTAGTGTATCATATGTAATGTTTTTACTAGAAATAAAGTTTTTGAGTGTGCAGCAGCCAAAGGGAGTGTTGTTACATGAAATAGCTCTGTTAGTTTCTCTGATTGTTGTCACTGGGATTTGTTAAAAGATATTCTAACATTATCTATGTGTTTTCCAACCTTACAGGATCACAACCCCAATGCTATAGCAGTCGGGGCCACATTGGCCCATGAGCTGGGCCACAATCTGGGCATGAACCATGATGATTCCAGTGCCTGTACTTGTTCTGGGAATAGTTGTATAATGGCTCCTGCCCTCAGGTAAGAACTCTTCTAATAAAAGGTCAGTGTATATACAAAGTATCATCTGAATAGAGTGGAATGCTGTTGATGATAAATTATCTGATTGCATGACGGATCCTGTATTAAAGATGTCTTACAGGCATGTTTTCTTCTGTCCATAACACACACAGAGCAGCTACTCTGCCTTTATACAAAGTAATTCCAAAATCATTACATGAGTCTGTCTCAGTACTACCTTTTTTAAATCAATCAATCAATCAATCAAATATATTTATAAAGCCCTTTTTACGTCAGCAGTTGTCACAAAGTGCTTTTACAAAACACCAGCCTAATCACAGTTAGAATTTTCAAATGAACCTTGTAATTTACATACATTTATGAAAAACCCACAACTAAAAATACCCACACCTAAACGGTTCTAACACCTAAACTATACCACTGAACCTATTGTAGATTATCAAAATAAATTTGCTGTGAGAAATATCTCACTACATGTGTCTAAGTGAAGTGTCTCTTTCAGCTGGGATATCCCAAAGACATTCAGTAGCTGCAGTACTGAGAACTACAACCAATTCCTGAATGATCGTAATCCTGAGTGCCTACTGAACAAGCCAGACTTTCGTGTTCTGGAAACACCCCCAGTGTGTGGGAATGGCTTTTTAGAGAGAGGAGAGGAATGTGACTGTGGCACCTTGGAGGTGAATGAACGTTGTATTTGCATTCCTTCTACCACCTTTACCACCTTTTTGAATATTAGATTTTTCTAGAGTTTAACTTAAATCTATGACTGAATGCAATAAATGTATCGCTTTATTTGTCATTAGCACCGATAAAAACTTTTACGATGTGTCTGATGTTGCCTGTTCACCTTGGCGAGGGGCCACCAGGCAATAATTTAGGAATGTACAGTATTTGACAAGCACAGACCCGATCTGATCACTGATTATTTCCTCTGCATTACTCAGGAAAACCTACTTATTTACCCAGTTTGGATGATTTGTTTCAAACTACTTTTCTGGCAGGTTATTAAAATAATGATGTGATCCACTAGATGTTAAAACTCAAGATACTTCCCATTTCGGCACATTATACACTATGTATTTCCAATCAAGGTAGTCACTCCTATGGCAATGAGGTACAAGAAATGTGGATTGAATGATGACATGTAAATTAACATCAGTTAACATTATTCCACAAAAGCAGAGCTGTAGTCAAGTCATGTGGTTCAGACCTGCTGGTCAGGTTGATACGACCATCTTATTGTCTTTCTCTGTTGCTAAATTACTCCTCTCTAGTCTTATTTTCATCAGATGCCTTAACTCCAGTTTCTCTTTATAGCCTACTATAATACATGTTACATATACTACAGCAGAGGCGTCGCTAGGATCGCTATAGCCCCGGACGCCCAGGCCTAACAACACCACTGTACTACAGTATATGAAAAAGTGTGTATTTACACCGTGTATGTCTTTCTTAGGGGAGAACCTAGTGGGTAAACTCCTAGGCATCTAGATCAGGCCATACATACAGTGGATATAAAAAGTCTACACACCCCTGTTAAAATGCCAGGTTCTTGTGATGTAAAAGAATGAGACAAAGACAAATCATGTCAGAACTTTTTCCACCTTTAATGTGACCTATAACGTGAACAGTTCAATTGAAAAACAAACTGAAATCTTCGAGGGGGAAAAATAAAAAACTCACAATAACCTGGTTGTATAAGTGTGCACACCCTTAAACTAATACTTTGTTGAAGCACCTTTTCATTTTATTACTGTCTTTTTGGGTAGGAGTCTATTAGCATGGCACATCTTGACGTGGCAATATTTGCCCACTCTTCTTTGCAAAAGCGCTCCAAATCTGTCAGATTGCGAGGACATCTCCTGTGCACAGCCATCTTCAGATCACCCCACAGATGTTCAATTGGATTCAGGTCTGGGCTCTGGCTGGGCCATTCCAAACCGTTAATCTTCTTCTGGTGAAGCCATGCTTTTGTGGATTTGGATGTGTGCTTTGGGTCGTTGTCGTGCTGAAAGGTGAACTTCCTCTTCATCTTCAGCTGTCTAACGGACGCCTGAAGGTTTTGTGCCAAAATTGCCTGGTATTTGGAACTGTTCATAATTCCCTCCACCCTGACTATGGCCCTGGTTCCAGCTGAAGAAAAACTGCCCCAAAGCATGATGCTGGCACCACCATGCTTCACTGTGGGTATGGTGTTCTTTGGGTGATGTGCAGTGTTGTTTTTGCACCAAACATACCTTTTGGAATTATGGTCAAAAAGTTCAACCTTGGTTTCATCAGACCATAACATATTTTCCCACATGCTTTTGGGGGACTTGATGTTTGTTTTTGCAAACTTCAGCCGGGCTTGGATGTTTTTCTTTGTAAGAAAAGGCTTCCGTCTTGCCACCCTACCCCATAGCCCATTCATATGAAGAATACGGGAGATTGTTGTCACATGTAGCACACAGCCAGTACTTGCCAGAAATTCCTGCAGTTCCTTTAATGTT
>JACXGI010001920.1:47381-59465 GCA_016801175.1 Esox masquinongy | reverse complement strand
TTTTCAATTGAATTGTTCACATTATAGGTCACATTAAAACTAGCTATTTTGAGATCTATATTTACATGCTGGATGTAGCTATACTCATTCTTTAATACTGCATTTTTTCATCTGATCATAATGACATTAATGGTGTGATTTGACAGGACTGTAGAAACCCCTGCTGTAATGCCACCAGCTGCACATTGACCAGGGGCTCAGAGTGTGCTGCAGGAGAGTGCTGTGAAGACTGTAAGGTGAGAGCATCTCGGTCTGATCCTGACTTCCTTTTACACCACAGCCCTTGTGTGGACATGCAACAGACAAACTAAGCACTGTTAAAAGGTTTTAGAACTAAACTATTATTTTAAACCTAACATGTTTGTCTAATCAAATTGCCACTCTATGAAGTCAAAATAACACGCAGGTGGAAAAAGACAGTTGGCACATCCTTGATATCCCAATCTAATCGGAATATTATACACCAACGATTATCTACTGTAGCAAAAGTCAGGGGCTCCAGAGACCATTCTATCAGACAATCTGTGTATGCAAATATCCTATCAGAGGATGTATATATCCTAAGTTCCTTGGCAGGAAAAATAAAGTTCAATCTATTTTTGAGGGAATTGGTGCATTAAAAAGTTAAGGAATTAACAGAAGCAGAATATTTTTCATAAAATTATGTAAAATGATATGTAGTGTTTATAACTAGTCTGACAAGAGCAATGTTGTGTACCGCTTGGATGCACTAGCCAAGCCAGGCCTCCTATCATGCTCATGTCAGTCAGAAGTCTGAAGAAAACTAAAGCAGAGATACTTAACAAAGCAAACAACTGTCCACAGATCCTGCCCTCATCCACAGAATGCAGGAGACAGCATGATGAATGTGACCTGGCGGAGTACTGCACAGGAATATCAGCCAACTGTCCCGAGGACGTCTTCGCTGTTAATGGGATCTCTTGCGGTGGAGACAAGGGTTACTGCTATAATGGCCACTGTCCAAAGCACCAGGACCAATGTGTGAAAATGTATGGACCAAGTAAGTGAAACCATTTTCATACCTTTTAGTTAGTCATTTACAAGTATCTTGTCAGGTTCATATTGTCAAACTACAACCTTTCTTTTGCCTGTCAATTTGGAAATCAGGAGGTGTAGAGTAATGCACTTTTAAAGTGTGGACCAAAACTTCTACCACTTTAAGAGCTATCGTCACTAACGCTATGTGTAACATTGGGTCTCCTCCAGATGCCGAAAAAGCCCAAGACTTCTGCTATGACCAGAACAAAAGAGGACTGTACTATGCCTTCTGCAAGAGGCCTTCACCGAGCCAGTACATCCCCTGCCAAAGCCAGTGAGTCCTAACAAGCATTACCATGCTATTTTCAATATACTAGATACTTTTACTAAGACAGCGTTCCTCCTTAAAGTAGATTGTGACTGATTTGACAACCTCCTCCCGTGACTCCTCTTTAGAGATGTGCAGTGTGGGAAACTCTTCTGTACAAATGGCAATCCCAATCCCAACTACGGCCGCATGGTGATGTTCTCCAATTGCCAGGCCACGTTCTATGATGATGCCGATAATGACTTTGGACAGGTGGACACAGGGACCAAGTGTAATGATGGGAAGGTAACATGTCTTTTTGCCTTTTTATGGGTTGGGAGTTTTACCAAAACACAGGTCTTGGGGACAGACCTGCTCTGATGGTAGAAATGAATGTGATTGCTTGACTCAAGTTTACATATCAAATCCAAAATGACTGACTTTAAGTGAAATTCACATTCACAATCACATTCATTTCTATCATCTGGGCAGATCCGCCTCCACGACATTCCATTTGGTGAAACTAAATGTGTCTACATCTAGATGTAAATGAAAATAACTTCTTATACTATCCCACCCTTGTGACAATTCTCTCGTTTTCTATTGGAAGGTGTGCAGTCAGAACGAGTGTGTGGATTTTGAGACAGCCTATGGACCTAGAGTCACTAACTGCTCGGCACGGTGCAATGGACATGCTGTGAGTACAGGGCCTGTCTGTCTGGGTTTTATGAGCTGCTGGAGGATGATTTACTAGACTTGGCGCTTGGCTTATAAGGAGACATTGACAAATGTCCTCCATCTCGCTGGGTTTGTAGACATGTTTCCAGGTTACACCTATTAAATCGGCCAAGATGTCTATCTACATGTTTCTTGCTCACCTCTTTCTTTTCCCTTGTACATCCCTAGATGATAACATGAAAATATCATTGGAAGAAAGCCGTTTAAAATGTTATTCTAGAGATGTGTTTTGTTGTTGTTGTGACATTGCAGGTTTGTAATCACAAAATGGAGTGCCAGTGCGAGCCAGGATGGATACCTCCAGACTGTGACACAAAGGATGGAATCTCTGCACGCCTCACCAGAGGTTGGCCCTGTCCTGCGCATAAATACATACAGCTCCGGAAAAAATTAAGAGACCACTGCACCTTCTTCATTCCGTTCCAAAAAAGTTGAAAAGGAAAGTTTTGAGTGAGGAACACAAGCGTTCAATTTGCAGTGGTCTCTTAATTTTAACCCTTCTGTTCCTCACTCAAAATCTTCTTTTTTGACTTTTTTGGAAAGGAAAGAAAAAGGTGCAGTGGTCTCTTAATTTTTTCCAGAGCTGTAGTTCCCAAAGTATTTTTATTTACACGCTGATACAATGTTGCAGGAATAACACTGCGATACTAAACACAGGTTTTTGAGTATCTGTGTCTCAAGTGTCACTGTATTTAACTGTTGCGTAGACGTGCCATAATAACCTTGTCAACCTCTGTATGTGTGACTGTAGGAGGAACTATTGGCATTGCGGTGACATTCTGTCTGCTGTTCTTGGCTGCTGTGGCTGTGGCGGTGGCTGTGTACCTGAAAAAGAGACAACAGCCCACCACTCTGCCGAGGTGACTACACCAGATCAGCCACATACAATTAACATTATTCATTGTCAACAGTTGTTTAATTAATTATTGTAGATTTTCAAAAGCTTGATTGGTTCTTTAACCGTTTCTCTGAAATAACCCTTTGAAGAACCCCTTTGGTTCCAGCTAAAACGTTTTTCCGTTCAATGTAGAACTCTAGTCATAGTGTGATCTACATGGCACCAGAAATAGTTCTTCAATGAGCTCTCCCCACAAAAAAGAGCAGAAGAACCCTTTTGGAACCCATTTTTAAGTGCATTCCATTGAATTAAGATTAAATAAATTAATATAAATGAATTAAACATGTTTCACTGTTTGCTGATCCACCAGCCACTCTAACCAGAAAACCACCACAGTGGACTACCGTCAACATCATAACCCAGTCCTCAGCCAAAACAATGCTATGCCACAAAAGGTAACACCAACAAAATACATTGATTAATACAGTATAATCCTTATGTCCTGTAGGCCTTGATTGACAAGATCTTTGTGTCCGTAGACTGATGGCATTTTATTTCTCTTTACTACTTCTAGGCCAGAAGACCAATCGGGGCTCCACCCCCACCCCCTCCAGCTGCTAAACCCCCTCCAGCATGCAAAGTCCCAGTCACTGACTACAGGGAAGCACGACGGGTAAGAAACTATAATAACTGTTACTTCAAAAAAGTGAATGGGTCTGATTTGATTTGGATATCATTTACTTCAGAGTACGTTTCTCTTTCAGGCTCTGAGACCGCCACCACCACCGCATGTCTGATTTCTCCTACAGCGGAGGAGTAGGATGCAGAGGGTCACAAGCTTATTGCGGGGTGTGTACGCTGTAAAGTTCTGCCATCCCAGACAAACTTTCACCATCTGCACCAGGACCAGGACGTTGTGACTCATGTAAAGTGTGCTGGTCCAAGGCGTACCTGTAACTGCTGTTCTGTTCTTCTCTTATCTTTTTGGCCCTTCGCACATTTTGGTTCGAGCATGTCTAAGGGAGCAACAAGGCCTTTGGCCAAGGATCTCTACAAAAAGCACAGATGAATGAATATAGCAATCCAACACATTCATAGCGTTCTTTATTAAATACAATGTATTTGTGAGACTAAAACAATGGCCAACATGTATTTATAAACAACTGTGAAATGTATGGCAGGATGATCTAGGGAAATGTCATGTAATGTGAGCAACCACATCTGGGGGGTTGGGCATTAACGTAGTAAACAATTTAGGAAAAGGTCATTGGTGAATGTGAGCTGTTAAGATTTTTCAACTTGTTGAATATATGCCCAAGATTACATAGGCATCAAACATAGAGCCCAAACTACCAGAACCAGCCAGAGCACCAGCAGTCAGTGCTCAGTCCTACCTTCAGAAACTTGACCCGAGACACAGGTTCTGCCAACACCTCTGAAGAAGCCTGCTTCCAGGAACAGAAATCATGCTCAAAGACCTGCCAACATTAGCTTTTTGATCCAGACAGGCCACTGGACACTTTAATGCCAATGAGGTGTCTCCCTTGGGGCACTCCTGTGGAGAGGGACAATCTTTGTTCTACTCCCAGATCTCTGTGTTTTTGCCAACTTTGTTTGCATAACTTAATACACAATCTTTGGACTGCTCCCAGATCTCTTGCTCATCATTTGGCATGACAAAATGAAAGTGACAGGGAATTTACCAGGCAAAATATCACACAGAGACTGGCTACCTCTGAAGCCGCTGGAATGGGTTTTCGCCAATGATGGGCACGCTGCAGGATGGGCTAAGTTACATCACAAAATATCATATGGCTCCTTCTGTACTAGGAGCATCTTATAAGTTGCACTTTTTAGCCCATTGTTGCCTAAACCTGTTCCACAAGAACTACCATCCTATATATTTCTTCTAATCTGAACCCAGTTGTGACTAACCTAACTTTGCTCTTTATCCAGCTAATGATTAGATAATTGGAAGTGTTTGGGCAGCTGTTTCAGTATTTTGCCATATCCCTTCATACCTTATAATTTACTGTTTACATATTTGTCATACATGTGAGTGTGCAGTGTGATAAATCTTTACATTTTGTGCTTAGGATTTTAAACCATACTGACTTTGTACTATGCCTAGTAGTCAGAGTTTACAGATCCAGCCCAATTTGGATATTTTTTTTCCACAAATTGTTCTTTCACCTGTTAGAAAGATAATTTAGTAAAAAACATGTGAATTGAGCACTGTATACACCAGATAACTTTTATTGAAAGAGACATTGCTAAAGTGGACGGTACCAAAAATGCACATGATGGAGTTTGAGTTTTTTCCATTCTGAATGCTGCTAAGAAGTTGTCTAGTCGGTGCCTGACGAAAAATACATTATCAATAATTATCTCTGGCTGTGTAAACAGTGATCATGACCACTATAATGCCATTATTATACCAACAGTATGTTCTGTAATAATACTGTAACTATCATTTTTCTGGATGATGGTAAAAAATATGCCACTTGATTAACTATAATTTTGACTGTACTGTCCGGCTTTAAATCAGTACAATGCTGATATTAACAAGTGTTCAGCATCATTTAAACACAGACATCTACTAGAATACACAATGATTCATGTATCCACCCATTCATTCTGACACGTAGAAACAATATATTGGCAACATACTCCCATCAAGGGCTGTCTCGAACATAGGCCTAAAACAAGCAATGCCATGTGACAAACTTTTTTCAAATCTGCAGAGATAACACAGACAGCTACAACAGGGAAAAAGACAGTTTGCATTTCAATTTTATTTTTCAAGTGATACATCTACATAAATCAAGATTTCATGGCCTCGCATGACATGTACTGTACTTGACGAAAGGATTTTATTCCTTTTTACAGCTATTAAAAATACTTTTTCATGACAAATGTTTTTGTACATTCTGTGAGATATGTTTAGAAACTCAAGAGGTCAGAAATACAGCTCTCCTACGAGGGGCAGACTCCCTAACCAATAGCTTTTCACACCTTAACAACATTTCAATCACTTGTAAATGTGGAAATAAAGAACATCTTCTTAAAGACCATCTTTAAATGTTTTCTGAACACAATAGTTAAGAGAAATAAATTTATTTTTAAACACAAAATGGGCCATAAATTAGCATCCGGTCCTCAGCAACTCAATGAACCTGACCCACGTTGAGTTGAAACAGACTCCAGGATCTCTCAATGACCACTGCTAAACACAAGAATGGGACATTCTATCTGATGTCCCTTCCCTCCGCCAGTCACACATACACAAGTCTTAGTGTATGTTTATGAGGTGGCATGGCACATTGAAAGCAACTACAGTACTGTGCAAAGTTCTTAGGCACCTGAATGTCAAACTAAAGCCTTTTACTTTGGTAATGTTTCTCTGTAAAACAGTAAAGAGAAATATTTATAAAATATATTTTATAAATATTAATATATATATTTACAAATAAACACTATCCAAATAAAAGGCTTTAGTTTGACTTTCAGGTACTTAAGACTTTTGCACAGTACTGTAGTTTAAAGCCTTATTATAAAAGGGAAAATTCACGTAAGAATAATAAATCTTAAAGCTTTCCTTGAACGACAAAGGACTAGAATAACTACATGTGCTGCAATGGGAGGAGCGTCAAAGAAGCCATTCTAGCCCCCAAAAATATAGGGCTAAAACTCTAAGCACCGGTTCAACGAGTCACAAGACCTAAAGAATCAAGTCATTCCTTAAAGGGAGGGGAGCAGGTGTTAAAAAAGTAGCAAGTCTCAGTTCATGCCAAAGAGAAACAATTATGCTGTACCAAAAGGTGTTAAGACCATATAATACTTTGACACTCAAATTAATTTAGAGATTGCTTGATTACTGCATGATCAATGCAGACAGTCCGTTTGGTCCCAAGCTTTGCACTATTAATGATCCTGAAAACAGTGGCTCGCAGGGATTGATGACACTACTCATAGGATGGGCAAAGCATTGCTAAAGACAATGGAAATTCCCATAACATCAAACTTCACAGCATCACTCAGGATGACTCAATCCACCACTCATCAGAGCACTGCTTCCCTTGAACTGCAAGGAATTTAAACGTTTGATTGGAGCCCATTTGGAGGCCAGCTTTCCCTTACATTTATCACACTAGTCATCTAACAAACATGCATCAAATCAACAGTAGATGGAGACACTGACACAGGTTTTGCTAAGAACCCCCACCCATTAAAACATCCTTTATGTAGTGTTGACAACGGAGCAACATGAAATCAAGCGAAGCATTATTATATCAACACAGAAATTGTATCTAAAACATAAAATAATGAACACTAAGACGTTTCAGTACATTGTGGGGACAATATATTCCAAGGGGAATATTTCTTTCATCTTGTTATGGAGAGCATTTAGAAGGACACTGGTTGTTCTTTTGTGGTGTTTGGTTGGTTAGATTTATCGCCACCATGAACCATGACAACTATGACAATTATTCCACATCCAGCACATCACTCTGCAGGACAGTGGGACATTCTCAGCTCAACATCCCAGAAAAGCCAACCGAAT
Source organism: Esox masquinongy (assembly GCA_016801175.1). Taxonomy (NCBI): domain Eukaryota; kingdom Metazoa; phylum Chordata; class Actinopteri; order Esociformes; family Esocidae; genus Esox; species Esox masquinongy. The sequence continues at coordinate 52,019 of JACXGI010001920.1, read as the reverse complement.
GGCGGAATCATCTTCCAAAGGGCTATCTAATGAGAGGTAAACCAATACGTACAGTAGGCCCATACGACTTTTGAATCAGACTTCAGTTTTGTAGAGGACGACCCAAATATAACAGTATATTATATAACTTCCTAGCTGCCCTCAGTTAAACACACTGGTAGAAACACTAGGTTGGTGATACCTTCAAGCAACACCAATGAAGAAAACACTATCCAGGACTCCTAAAACCAGAAAAAAAAAAACAAATCACCATCCATTGATGTATCACATCAATGAACTGTATAAAATACAATAAATTATTAAATGTTTTGCCTTTTCAAATCATTAATTTGAATATTTAGGGCAGTTTCTCAATGACTGACAAAAGTTTGTAAAACATGTTTACATTGACTTTAAAATATATGAAGAACACACTGAATTATAAAGCAGCTATAAAATGATTCAAGTAACTGCCCAGTAAAAATCTTGCTTTTCAAACGTATTCAGGTAAATCATTCCAAATAATGTTGTTGACATCCAATATATATGGCCAATGCATGCATTTGTTTAAAAGAACACCTCAAAAACCCCAACTCAAATGTTAAAACTATGCCATAGAGTATGATGTCATACTCCTGAGGAGGATGAGCTGGCCAATCAGCAGTCTAGGGTGGAAGAGACATACAATCCCTATTCTGTTTTTGGGATACACAAACACCCCTCGAAATGAGGAAAAAACATTGAAAGTGAATACATTTCACTGCTAATTTAAATAATGATCGGAAATATATGTAATATAAAACTTGCAACACTGGGCAGTTACTTTCAGTGGTTAAGGTTTCACTGAAGAAATTTGACCAAATAAAATAAACAGTTATGGGTATTTTTACTAAACTTCTGCAGGAGGTACAAAATAATTTTCTGTAATGGTGTCTAAGTCTAGCTTCCTACATTATTTTCTCTCCATTTGATACATATCATTATAGTCTTTAAATGGACCAACATTTCCGAGCACACATACTGTAGATATCTGTAAATTCAGTCAACTTTTCCCTTTGCAAAGCAAAAAACAGAACAATAGAAAACTTGAATTTACTAGGAACCGATAATAAGGTCGCTCACTACCTAACGGGTATATAAACTCAAGTTTACAAAATGGTCTTTGTGGTTTTCTCTTAGACATTTACCATGATTATATGCTTATACATTTGAACATCTCAGAAATGTACGATTTCAATCAACTGTAGCTATTTAATAATATACCTAATATAATTTAATAAATAAAAGTTTAGTTTTCTCGTTGTGGTTGTACTCGTTTGTGGCTGACACCATTCTCCCAATACAGTGGTGTATCTTCAATCCACATGTCCTGTGCCTGTCCAACTTTATAGGCCAGCTGGGAGCAGAGTCTTAATGGGATAAAGAGAAAGAAATGGGATAAAGAGAAAGAAAGAGGGATAGAGGGAGGGAAAGAGAATGGGGGAAGGAGAAAGATAAAAAACAAAGAGATAGACAACAAGAGATGGAGAAAAACCTAGTAGATAAAGATAGTTTTGGTGTATGAGACAGGGCATTGGCCTTGGGCTGGGACGGTCTCTCGCCAGGCCTAGCCTGTGCCGTTCTTTGGAGCGTTTTGGTTGACCGGCTGCTGGCCATCCTTGCGTGGGGGCATCCTCTCATTAACTTTGTCGAGGCTCTGTGCTTCGGCGAAATCTTTGATCTTCCTCGTGGGAGAAAAACCTTGAATAGCTGTAGGAAATAAAAAGACGAAACTGAATGCTTGAACGGTTGTGAAGCAAGACACCTCTTAAGATCGGCAATAAGGTTCTGCAGGTAAATAAACTTAACAAGTATTCTTACGTTTACCTTGATTGGGTTAAACTGTATACTCTCTGTGAACTCCAGGGGCCGTATTCACAAAACATTTTATCTTACCACTAGGAGGAATCCTAAACAGCACTAAAAGTCCCTAGCTAAGAATATCCACTTAAAACCTATTCACAAAGCTGCTAAAACCAACTTTTACTATGGAATGGGAAGAAGTCTTAAGCTAAGAGAAAGTGTGGGGTTGACCCTGTTGGTATGGATGACGTCATGTTCCACGAACAAGCTTACTTACTATTCCCCCAGTGATTGGCTGATTAGGGAGGGGTCTTGGTCAGTGAATTCATCATAACAATAGTGTAGAAGGATGTGTCATATTGCCATATTGAAATAAAGATATTCAAATAAAAATGTAGGCTAAGAGCCACTGATTAAACATCAAAGCAAAAATGATATACTGACTAGTCAAGATATGTTCAACTAATTGTCAGACTCTTACATGTCTGGCAGCTCGTAAAGAAAAGCACGTTCATCTTTTGATGGTGCCATAATTCCTGCAATTAAGTATCCTATCTATAGCACCAACTATACCAAGTGGTCGAGCTATGGCCAATGAAGTCAGCTTTGTTTCTTTGTAGTTGGCGAACATCATGAGGAAAACATATGACTTGTCACACGATATGGGGTCTGAAGAGGGATTTGATGTAATATTCTGACAGATGACTGAGATATACGTAGTTTGTCTGCGCTGCATAGCTGTATTCTCCCTGTAGTTAAGTAGTGTAGAGTTGTCACAGCCTTGATCTTTGGTGTTATTGGGTTGTTTCTGTTTGTTGGTGAAGTGACAGCATTAATGACTTGCTCTACTATGATCATAACACCCTCGCGATTAAGGCGATACCTTGTTTAAAGCTCAGTATCATTAATGTTTCTAAAATGTCGACTTGATTAGGAGGCGGATTCCTGGCAGCAGCCCTTTTAGGATTGTTTGTGACTTGGTCTTAGTGACTTAGGAGTCCTCTTGACTACTAACTTTTCACAGATTTAGGCACTGGTTTTATATACTCTTAGGGCAAAAATGTAGGAGTACTAAAGTTAGGACTGACACACCCATTTTTTTTGGTTTAAGAGTTACCCCTAAATCAGTAAGTTAAGAGCTACTTTTAGCCTTAAGATGTTTTGTGAATACGGCCTGAGGTTTTTATATTTATAAATGCATGTACTGTAATAGCTGACAGTCTGAGACAGTACATACATACAAAGTGTAATAGTGCATACATACAACAGATTCACAGCGAACACACAAACACAGCAAGTCCTAGTACTGCTGACAAAACCACTGAACAAGCTACAGTACAACACCTCAAGGTGAATTAGGGACTTACTGTGAAATTCCAAGTGCCAAGGAGAAACCACAAAGAAAACATGGGTACACCAGAGACATACTGTGAGTAACTATTAACAGGAAATAACAGGAATATAACAACCTAAAAACCAAATCCATGAGTAGATTTTAAAATAATGTGATCCAGAAAACATTCCTCATAGAAAAGGGCACTTTCGCACAGATATACACTTAATTTCCTCCCAATTTTTCTACGCGCCCAATTTGGTAATGACCAGTTCGCAACCATGCAAGTGCCTCATTGCAGCAACTCTCCAGCAGGATCAGGAGTCGCGATCTACACATGTAGACTGAGACGTCATTTGAAGCACATCTTGCCATGCCATTCTGCTTCTTAAGACACTGCTTTCTCGACATAAGTAGTTGTCGGCACCTATGCACTGGAGGAGAGCTCCTTCTCCGGCCAACAAACATGATTGAGTTTGCTGACACCCGACCTACCAGAGGGAGTCGCTAGATTGTGATGTGACAAGGCAACCCCCCGAGCACTGAGCTGATGTGCATCACCCTTTGCTGGACACCCTGGCATTGTTAGTATGTCACAGCTGTACTGGTGACTTGTGTGCTACACAAAGGGCCCCCGGGGCTACAAACATAAAATACAGCACAAGTGATAAAAATATACAAATACTCCTGTGATTGTCAGTCGACATGTTCATTTGAATTATAAATGCAAGGCAAAGCAAATTAGACAGTACTTAAAACCCTATAAAACATGCATTAGGAAATGACCATAATTGGACCAAAACCTTATTCTACTTAAAATGTACATGCAGTCAAAGCAAATCTGAATGCTGAGAGGGGAACATGTTAACAGTGGCAGACAGTGACAGAGTAGCAACAGCCAAGCAGCATAACAAGATTAGATTGCAAATATCCCCTGATAGCCAGGAGGAGAAAAGAAAAAGGGAGGTCCTATCTGAGCCTCCGAGAGCCTTAGCAGGCTTTGCTCAGTGACGAGCTGCCTGAAGAAGTGAGAAGGAACCAAACTACGTCGGCCCTAACCCATGTGACCTCTGTTTGTCAACAACTTGCTGTTAAGCCTAAAGCCTGACTCCCTGTATCCATTTGCATTAGTTCTGTGGCCTTTCTGCCAAAATTACGTTGTTTTATCATGGCATAATAGTATAAATAGCGCAGTCCCATAAGGAAATTAGCATAGCCAGTTCAGACTGGAAACCCGACCGGTCATTGGTCAGCAACGTATCAGCTGACACCTGGGATCACTCCGATCACCGTATCAGATTGCAAACTGACTATTTAATCTTCAAGTTACACACTCTCAGTCTGATGAGCATGCAGGTGCGAGCCCACTGACAACCCCTGCCTCCGCCTGTTACCCACCCGCCACCCCTGCCTCCGCCTGTTACCCACCCGCCACCCCTGCCTCCGCCTGTTACCCACCCGCCACCCCTGCCTCCGCCTGTTAC
>JACXGI010001920.1:0-47281 GCA_016801175.1 Esox masquinongy | reverse complement strand
ACGCCAACACCTGTTCCTAATAACTAAAACGTGGCACTTCCAGTCTGAACTAGGAATATCGCATCTCTACAGAACATGTTGAAGCTAAAGTCCTTCCTCCCAAATGCAGTGACCACTACTTGGGTATTTGAGTCCTATCAGGGACCGTAGTAATGGACATGGGAAATGCAGGTACTTCCAGAGTGAAGTACACCAAATCATGACAAAACTTGCAAAATCAATCACATGCACAGGGGCACACACGCACAGGGAACGTACAACACCCAAAATTAAAGGAGCATTTAAGGTGAAAAGAGGGGTGCACAAAAATTTCAAAAGGGTTCCATACAAAGGCTTAAAAATAACAACACAAACAAAACAATGGTGGGGTGGGGGGGGGGGTTGGGGGCTGCTTGCATACCTTTTGCCTGCACTGCCTCAGCGGCGGCTATGTCAATGTAAGTAATGGTGAGAAGGAGAAATGTGAGTCAACAATGCAGATTACCAGAGAACATCAACAAAAGAACAACAGACAGTCCGTCAAATTCATCCAATCATAGAGAAGATCACCCCATTGTCATCACTATCAGGAAACACACAGGCAGTCAGGGCGACAACAACCCTGACAGACAGAGTACAGTAATACAGGTTCCATGCATTGAATTGAAAAACACTGCAAAACGTTCTCAGACTGATAGTCTGGTCCCTAATCAACATGTTTTCCCTCAGGGTCCTGATTAAAAGTAACCCACTAGGGAATAACAGTCAATTGGCAAGGCCTGCTGGAGACATAATATGGTGCTGGTGTTAAAGGGTCATTAGGGCTTAGATGGCGGACAGACAGACAGATGAGGGGGATTTTGCAGAGCAGTTAGCATGCACGGAGCATATACTGGGTTCTTGTGGATCGTGTTATGGGAACATGATCAGATAATGAAGTCTGCTGGAGGAAGAAAGGAACTGATTACTTGTGAAGTACCCGTCCTACATCTCACACATCGCATTGCCTTAATGAAGTGTCTTTAGGCTCAGTTCTCAAAGGAACACTTAGATGTGATGACTGATGACAACTGTAGGGAATTGACAGCTTCAATCTTTCTTTTCGACTTGTTCCTAATGAGGTGCTTTGTTACTGGTGTCACTCATAAAATAACTCTGCCGGTAAATGCAGCTCCAAGACCATCTTTCATTAGTTATATCACCATTCCCTCTTTAGTTTGGCAAGTTAGGAATTGCCCATTTAGCACAGGCAGTCAAAACTGGTCAGCATCCATCTAAATGTCCCTTGTGATCTTAGACAGTGGTGACGGAGAACATCTAACTGGGAATGCAACGAACCAAAACACACATCATAACCAGCCCAGCTTCCTGAAAGTTCAAGTCTGACCCGAGGGACTAAAAGACATAGCTTGCATGCCAAATACCCATAGGGGTCTTGTCAAAAGTAGTGAATAGTGAATAGGATGCCATTTGGGATGCAGACACACAATGGCATTCTGGGAAAGGTCACATCATGCGGTTTCTCTCTGAGTGCTCACAGCTCTGTGGCTTTGCTCACTACACTTCTGCCTCACCTGGGAGGAGACCAGCCAACCCCTAAACCCTGTCATGCCCTTCTCTCCACACTGCTGACAGGATAGGTTTTCCTGTGTGTGTGTGTGTGTGTGTGTGTGTACTCCCTCCCGCTGGCTGGGCTGGTTGACCTTTAGATCAGGGGCTAAGGACACATCAGTGACAGGCCACTTTGGTCAGCCCCCCTCCACCACCACGGCTCAATCCCTCCCCCCCAGGGTTGACAGGCATAATACAGAGCCCATGACAGACAGGAGTTATGTCCCAAATAGCAGACCCTTTAAGACTCCTGTAGGAGTGTGCTAGAACAGAGTTAATGCATCCAGCTCCCATCATATCCATCTACTGTACCCTCAACACAAATCTGAGTGGAATTCAAAAAGTGTTTTCATGTCAGCTACTTGTAGGGGTGTAAAAGTTAACGCATTCCATTTTCCTGTCATTATTTTAACACAAATTTTTGTCCCCTCTCAATTTCGTAATGTCCAATTCGCGATTATGGCCTTGCCTCATTGCAACAACTTCACTGCAAACGGAGGAGAGACGAAGGTCAAAAATTGTTTATTTTCAAGCATCTCTTGGTGGTCTGGGGATGGCAAAGTGGGTAGAGAATCCTTTGGGTTCCCTCTAATTGTTCTGGTGTCCAGTTGAATCTCAGAAGGACCTGAGGCTCTGGACCACACATCAGGACTACCTGGCCTGACAACTCCTAGCCGCCCCAGTCCAAAGTCCTCCCGGTTGAGCTGCAGATGTAGTTTCTGGCTGATGAGTCCTGCTGTCACAGCCCACAGCAAATCTGACCCTCCCTGTCCTTGTCCACCTGATTGTGCAGGTGACCTGGATTCTGCCTAAAGATTTCGGACACAGTCCACTGGTATTTATTAACCTGCAGCACGCCTGAAAATGCAAAATACTGATGGGGAGCAAAGAAGAAATATACGCTTCTCTGGCCCCTCCTTTCTTCTCTGGCCCCTCCTTACTTCCTAGGTTCTAACCCTATGAGTGAGTTTCTCCTAACCACTGTGCATGCATTTCATGGTCGTTGCTTGCTCTTTGGGTTTCAGGCTGGATATCTGTACAAGCATTGACAACTGCTGTCGTAAAAAGGTCTTTATAAAATAAAAGTGATTTATTGATCTCTTGCCAAGCCGCTCTGCTTCTTATTACCCCGTTCACTCAACCAGGTTAAAACACATTACCTGGCCACCAACAAATGAGTTGAAAGGCGCCAGGCTTATTAAAATTTGCGAGAGCGCCACAAGACAAGGCAGTTTTTCTGATACCCACCTAGAGCAGCGCTAAGTCAATTTACACCACCCTCTGCTGGACCCCCCGGAGTTTAAACTCCTGGCCGCAATGATGCAGCAACTTAGGCCACAGGGGGGTCCCACCGCTAACTTACTCATATGGACCCGTTTGAAAGCATGTTTTTCCACCTAGCTCTATTAACAGTACTGAGTGACTTCTCACATCTGCATGGTTAATTGGGTAGCACTCTCTCTATTCTGGTGTTTAAAGATCCAGAGCATGGAGCAACAATTTTAAAGTTTCTTTACAAAACATCGAAAGCATAATTAGTACTGAAGTAGCAAGAAAGTTATGCTAATGCTAGCTAACTATTATAATGGATGCCATGGAGGAATGAGTCTTAAACTCAAACATCACTCACTGATTTAACATCAGAAGCCAACCATTCCAAATAGCTACTGTTTTCACTAACCCAATCCAGAAGAAATTTTTAACAAATTCTAAAATGGCGACTAATAACGATTAACTACAGAAAATAATGTGAATAAATGCAATCCATTATTTGTATTGTTTGATAGCCCTAGTTATTAGTAACAATCATTTAAAAGACTTGAGTGCGTATTTCAATGTTATGGTGAAGCGGCAAACAGGTACTGTTTTAGGATAACGGTGGATTTTAGCAGCGAAAATTAAATGACCTTGCCATTCCTAATACATATAACAGAAAGCCGACAACTCCCCAGATTATTTCTCATAGCAGTTTAGACCCAAAAAATACACTTGCCAGCACTTAACCTTCACAGACTTTAAGCTAATGTTTTCAGCTAACAAAGCAAATGAATGTATTAGCTAACGTAAGCCATCTATTTCCTTTGCTGAACACGTCATGTACAGTATAGTCTTCAGTGTCACCAAGTTTCCATCTCGATTGCATCATGGAAAACCGAAAGCAGAAGACCAGGGTGTTTAATGTTTTTTCCATAATTAACTTACTCAAGTGAAAATGCAAAACATTCAGTGAGGCGTACATCCTTCAGTTTGGCGTGCGGTTGGGTAAGGCTGTGTTGTCAGCGCAGGGAGAATGACACCATGTTAATGGCATGGCACCCTAGGGCACTCGTGAGGGGATGGGTGGGTTGGAGAAAGCAGGTTGAAAGGTGTAAGGGGATGAGAGGGACACATACCGGTGTGTAAGGTCTCTTTGCCCCCTGACAACACTCCGAGAGGCAGCGACCCAGTAGGGGTCAGCCCTTTGAGTGTCAGCACACTCTCACTCTCCTCCCTGAGGAAACAGAGAGACTTCAGTTGTCAGAGATTCAGTTGTCAGAGATCAATTCTTTCTGCTCATACATACATAGCGGTAGCTACTGTACAATCTTATGATATCCCTGTATATATTTGTATATATTAGCCACTTGGACGGGTTAGAAACAGGCCAACACATAGAAGCCTCATAAAATAAAGGACCTCTGTTCTAATCTACATCAGCCTTTCCCTACTGCATGTGTCTGACAGGCTAGACTAATCACAGCCCACAGACTGCAGCATTAACCTGGAATCAAGTCTAATGTCATTATACAGCTTCACTATGTGTAGAGTCGTGACTCACTACTGCCTACTCATTAGTCCTCATGGAGAAGCAGGACAGTGTTTAAAAAGTTGAACATTGTGCACTCAACTGACTCATTTCATGAACTACACTTACTCTATATTAAACTAAAAATAGTCTATTCCCATCCAACTCTGCTGAATATTGGACTATGTATGGTTGTAATGGTTGCCCAATAGCAAACCTTTCACGCCATATGGACCCTGGTCAAAAATAGCATGTCAAAGTGCACTACATTGGGAATTGCTTCATTTAGGTGACTTTTAAGACGTGATGACGAGAGAGCGAGTGAGAAGCTGTCTCACCTGAGAACAGAGAAGACTCTTGCCATCTTCCCAATTGCACGGATCTTGTTCCGGATGACCTCCTTGCGCACAGCTGGGATTCCACCGTCTTCTCATAAAGCAAAAAAATTAAATATCCTCAGCATTTGTTTGGACATTATATTGCTTTCTACTGTCTGAAATATTCTGATATTATCACAAAGGAGTGGAAGAGCAAGACAGTAAAAAAGTGATGGAAGAAAGAGAAAGGAGCAAAGAGAAAAGCAGAAATGAAAAGAAGCAGATTGAAGAAGAGAAAGGAAAAGGAAAGACAGGATAGAGTTGTGCATAGAGCTTCCGCATAGAGTTGTGCTCAATCAGATCTGCAGGGAGTCCTGAGATCACCTAGATCCACTCCAGTGATTCTCTGTGTGTCTGAACTGTGGATAAACAAGCTGCAATGAAAAATAAAGCTACCAGCTAATAAACCAGCTGTCAATCTGTCATTCCGTCTTTCTAAGCCTGAGGTCTTAAAGAGGTCTAGTTAAAGTTGCTCTGAATACTTTCATCTCATAAATGACTAAAACGTCAAATGTGAAGTAGAAGTTTCCCTAAAAATCAGGAATAAGAACTCTGACAGACATCTGCAATGTCTTCAGAAAGAAACAAGCTCCAAAATCGTCAAGGCAACGTTTTGCATGCTTACCATGGCTCTCTACAAAGGTTCCTGTGTTTTTCTCCTGTTTTTTGGGGAGAAACTGAGTGATCATACATTGCTATAGGCCCTATTCCAGACATGACAACACGGGCGTCGGTAACATAGACGTCAACTGAATTTCCGGCATGACACCCAAGATCATTTGCATTGGGAGGAGAAGTCAATGAGCAAAAGGTGCTCCTGGGATTATGAAGGGACATTTCCATTAATACATTGGAAAGTCAGCAAGGGTTTTGAATTACATCTGGAATACGATGAGCCAGTGCAGACATGTCAGGATAATGGTGATGTGACTGTTTTCACACTCACCAGGATCATGACAATGGTGTTCTGGAGGTACTGTAACTTCTGGAGACAGCTGCTAAGAATCGGGATGAAGAGTGCATTGCAGCAGTCCAGCCTTGAGATAAAAGCACGGACATGTTTCTCTGAATTGGACAAGAGGATTGGACAAGACTCCTTGGCGTGACGCTTTACACAGTTTTTGGATTTGGCTGTCAAAGATAAGGGAGGAATCAAGCTGTACAGTGAGATAGGAACAGAAGGGAGAGTGGGTTGTTCTGTCCTGCAATGGTGAGGCGTGTTATTAAGGAGGGCTGGACGTAGTAAGGGGTGCCGACAAGTAAGGCTACAGTTTTTTCCTGCTGTTAAGTTGATGGACATGCATCAGAGGGACTTGGGGCGGTTTTAATATACGGCATGATGAAATTAGCATAGTAATGGAACGAGATTCCTTGCCGGCTGATGACACAACAGGAGAAACTGGAACAGTCCATATCAGGAAACATGGTGAATCAGGGACTTGAACTTATCCATCAGCATATCCACAATCCCGGTCTCTGAGACATATCTGCGGAACTAACTCAGGGCTGATCTAGACAGTCTGATGGTGTCCAGGAAGACACGATGGTAGGCGGTGTTAAACGCTGCACTCAAATCACGAAGACAGGTCCAGCCTGAATCAGATGCCATCAGCAGGCCTTTGTTGGCCCTGAGTAGTTCCTTTTCAGTGCTGTGGACCAGCTTACAACCTGAATGGAACTACTCAAAAAGGTTTTCTGAAGTGCGATGTTCCTACGGTAAGGCATCCAATATTTCCAACACCATGGAGAGGAAGGGGACGTTAGATATTTCCCTGTAACAGGCTAACATTTCCGTGTCCATAGTGGACTTCCTCAAAAAAGAGGATGATGGCAGAGGGATTAAACACAGCTGAGACACGGACAAATTTGAGTCTATTTACTATTAGGCAGCAATCGCCTCCACCACAACACTGGATATTTAAAGCCGTTAATCATCTCCATTCATGGCAGTCAGTTACATAATTCAACCTCAATTGTTTTAGACTCAAATGCAATAGTACTCTGAAAAAAGTAGCAAAAATATCTTCTAATAATTTGTCCACAATTCACATATTTTTGTAAAAGTCAACAAAGCAGAGCAAGTCAGGCACAATAACATCATGGGTCAAGTGGGATGGTTTTTGCAACTGCTTTTCAAACCGGGTCTTCCCTACTGGGAGAAAGAGCAAATTCCAGTAACGTAGTTCAGAATCACTTGGACATTTCAAGATTTTCGGTAAACTTCTGCTTTAAAAACTTTGTATTAAATAGTATTATATCCCAGCTGAGCATTCTGGATCCGGCGGACCAGCATGAGTAACCCATGGTTAGTCCTCTTACCTTCACAAAGGTCGTCTCCTTCTGACATGAGTTCATCATCAGAGCAGATGTTAAGCACGTTCACCAGCATCTCTGTGACTGTAGGGAGGAGAGTGGAGCCACCAGGTTAACTAAGATTAACATCAGCACTTAAACGTTTGATCACTTTGGGTACAGACATACGATAAACAGTTATTTGTGGCAGTTTTAGCATCAAAACAAATACCTGCCATGAATAGAAAGTTGCAATACCCAAATGTTCCAGGGCTTATTCCTGGCATTCTTTGGCCCACTGGTAAATCTGAAACTGCAACACTGTGTGTAGCAGGGAGCACATGCATACCTTTCTCTCCAACAAAGGGCAGTGACCACGTGAACACATCCATGAAGTTGGGCAGCCAATAGGGGTGGGGGGAGCAGTTGAACTGCCGGATGTTCATCACATTGTTTTCATACTTTAATACAGCAGCTGGAAGTTGGGGTGAGATGTAGAGAACATGTCAGCCATTCTGAGACAGAAAATGGGCCATGGGCAAAAGCAGCACTTGTAAACCATTGGAATATTTTTCTCAGATTTTGAAGATGGCCAACGTTGGCCTGGAGGAGCTCAATTAAGTGCTGGTAAGAAAAAAACACAAACTAGACCACATACAAAAATATCACAGTCTTGATACAAGGAGTACACAAACCTTTGTTGTTGTACACATCTAGGTAATTTGGTGCTGAGAAGATTGTAATTAATGAAGGAAAGCCTGTAGTCTGGCTTTTTCGGTACATCCGGTAGCTGCCGAGGAGACGGACAGAATGATTTTAGTTTGGCAATCCTATGTTGAAGAAAGACCAACAATGATTCTCTGGGGGTGAAGGTAAATGAGTCAAAAGAACAACATAACGACATACCCTGCATCCTGTGCTTCGTGTGCTCTTATTACTGACAACAAGTTATTATTTATCAAAAAGTCACATACTGCCGGGTAACTGCAAAGAGAGAGAGCAGAAAAAAAAAATTAAAACAACATTGGAGGTTAAAACTTGTTTGAAAATCTCGACCTCACAGAGGTAGGCAACCACACAATGTACTGTAAGATATGACTAAGATTTCCTAAGAAACAGCGTGTGGCCATTAGAAAGCCTTCTCTGGCTGTTCTTTACTTCTGGAAACACATTTTGAATCCCTGTGAGTGTCCTGCCCTCTGGCCTGGGAGGTTAGTAGAGTTAAAGGAACTGCTTTATCTTGAGTTTCTACAAAGACCCCGGCAGCCCACTCCACCTCTCCTCAGTGACTGCTCAGGCAATTAGCAGGCCACCTGTATTTGATTTGCGGGGCACCAGCCCATGCCATCTGGAAAAGTCAACAGTGGACTGGGATATAGGCTAGCACAGCTGAGCAGACAATGCAGCAGCACTTCATCGGGTCGATAGCACATAGTCCTTTCCACAGTGTTTTCTGTAAGCAGACTGCCCTCCAGAAATATTGGCCCCCTTGGGAAAATTGAGCAAAAAGGCTAAGTTCTATGTTGTTGTTCAACGTGATCTTACACTCAAAGTAAGAGAAATCTAACACTTTAGAATACATTTGCCAAAGAAAAAGTTAGTCAATATATATTTTTCTCAAAAACAAATTCTTACAAAGAAAACAGGAATTCTTATGAACCAAATCTCTATAAAGTATCCTCCAAATGATAGATAAAAGATATATTAATAATATATTAATTATATATAATTAATAGATACTATACAGACATGGAGATTGACACAGAGATCATCAGGAGCCATCCATAGCTTCCTGTTTCACTGGGATACAAACATGTAGTGACACACATTCCCAACTCCCTCAGTGAACTATCATCATTGGCATGGTCAGAGAACATTAAATGAGACAAATTGCTGTTGACCTTCAGAAAACAGACAATGGTTAAAAAGAAATTAGCAACACAATACTAATAATGCACACAATAATGAAGAGATGTAAAGCAACTAAAGCAGTTAAACCTGCCTGGCAGAAAGCATATTATGCCCCAGCACAGTGAGGTGGATGGCTTCACCACAAGCCAGTTGATAATTCTGCTGTCCACTGGCCTACTACACAGACAGATTATTAAGCAACCAAGGATCAATAGGTTATTTTTATTTGATCACATCACACACGCACTTAGTAGTTGGGTCAGTTGGGAAGCCTGCAGCTGACAGCACGCAAGTTAATTAGCAAACAGCTGATTGTTGTTATGGCTTTCAGTGTGTTTGTCAATGAACAGCAGTCAGGGCCTCTCGCAATGTTTCAAAAAACAGGAAAAGACAGTGCCAGTCTGATGTTTTTTATTTTTTCCACCTAATGTATAATCAACTGCAGTGGTTCCCCACTGTGATCCTCGAGTACCCCCAACAGAACACATTTTTGTTGTAGCGCAGGACAAGCACAATCAAGTTCTCTGAAGGGAGGCCCACACTTCGAAAACCCTTGGTTTCTGCACTTTGCTTCACCTTGTGCGGCGTGCAAAATCTCCCAGAAAACAATAGATGGATTTCTTACATGGAATGGCCACCATAACATGATGAAGGGACAGCATGCTCTGTCCTCAGTGTAGCGACTAACATTTGAGTGCAACCAACTACCGAGCACACAAACAAACCAGCACAGTAAGGCCTTACAGACAGCCAGAAGTCAAACTAGCAGCACTTCCCTGTCCATGACACATCTAGTCGCCGCTGGCTTTGTGACAGGCTGTGGCCTAACAGTATCGTTGGGAAATATTTTAAGCAGTGATGCAGAGTCGTTTGCATACCTGAAAAAGTAGGAGCAGCCTCGCACCGAGTTGTGGTTGAAGTGTTCTGCTGACTTCTCACTGCCGTAGTCCTCCCCTGGGTCTGCCCAGATCAGGTCACACATCGGGCCAAAGGCTGGAGGCTCCTTAAACCTGTCTAACTGTGAAGTACACGCACACACACACCCAAACACACACCCAAACACACAGCCACCATGACTCAAAATTCATCAGTAATATAGATTTAAATCTACATACAAAGTTTAGATTAACAAAATCTAAACTTGGTCTCGTAGTCAGAACCCAAATACTACTCCCTCATCGGGTGCCAGGTGAACTTACTTTTCTAATGTCATCTAGGCAGTTGATTTCTGGGGACAGACCTCCGTGTACACACAGGAACTGTTGGTTGAGGAGAGCAGCGAGGGGAAGGCAATCAAACGCCTCCATGCAGGCATCATACACCCGTTCAGAGTATTTGATCTTACCTAAAGAGGGAACCGGGAAACCACAAAAAATATGATTCACTACTGCTTTAAGAGAGCCGCTACTAGCACTAGTTAGACATGATTAAATGACAGGCAAGAAGCCAAAATATCACCTTGGGAGTAGTCCGAATATGACATAGCCTGATATCTCAGACCATGCTGTAGCTTTGGCCTTCAGTAGAAATGCCAAATGCCATTTGGTAACACATTCATAGTTCACAAACGTACCCAGTAACCTACATATTTTTAACCACTACCAACACAGTCTACTGACAACACAATGTGGAATGTGCTGTCCTCCTAGGTGGTTGTTTATGCTTCTTATCTACAGGCCTAACACACAACTTTCATCAGACTCAGTGTAACAGGCTCTTTGTACAATACTGACCACAGGTCAGATTAACTAACTGACTAACTAATGAGGAAGTGAGTTCCTTATAAGAGAGAATGAGAGCGCTTCATATTAGATGAGTAAGTTAGTAGTACGTTGTGCCAAAACTCACTCCCTTTCCGATTAAGAAAGTTTTACACATATAGAACAGAATGTCCCCATAGGGACACCAACGAATGACCCAAATTAAAATTCAAACATTGAAACTATTTGGTAGCAAAGGGAGAGAGCAAATCACTGCTCAATGTTCATTTTGCCTTCAGGGTTTGAAATCAGTTTGTATGTTCAGAGGCCAGCCTAGCAGCAAAGAGGTACATTTATCAGTCTTCCACTCGCCTTCATCTAACCCAAAGCCTAAAAGACAAAACAAAAACAACCACCTGAAATACTAGGCCTACGTTATAGCCCAGCTAATTCAATCTAATGATGTGGCCGATCAAGTGAAACAGCCATTTATCTGCCCACAGTGCCAAAGGACTGATAGGCTTATTTGTTTTTTTCCCCCCATTAACTAAAACCTTGTCGACAACTAGTCTTCCTGGGGTCTGACAAAGAAAAATACTACTAAAGTAAATTTTACAAAAACATTACATGTTGACATTAAAGTCATACACAAACAGAGTAAAAAAGGAATCCTTAAAAAAGGTACATGAACAAGCTGCAACAAATATACATCTTTCTAAAGAAAATGTATTTGTGTTTCTCTACACAATCCCCACCTTGAGACGTTTAATCACATTTTTATAATCAGATTTTTGGCTTGAATTAATGGCTCTATACAATACTGTGCTTCCTTGGATCTGCTATAGGCTTGGGGACATTGAGGAGATCCCCTGGTGGCTTGTCTGGTTGGGTAATTATCTCACTGTCGTCTGTCACATGAGCTCCAAGATGCATAACTAGGACATCCCGAGTGGAGCGTGGGGCTAATAAGGTCCTGACAGATGGACCGGACCAGAGAGGATCAGTACTGCCATTCCAACCAGACCACGTAACTACAGCCAGACTGGGACTGACTGGGCTAAAATGGGTAGGCTCGGTCCTAAATGGACTCTAATGACGATCCCACTAGAAGGTATCCTATGTCTTAGACTTGTTGCTTCACAAAAGGGTCTGAGAAACGATCTCTGGGGCACTCCAGGTCAACTCTCACAACACTGGAGATTGGTCTCTGGTTGCATTTTGTGACTGCTTAATGACTGGAACACATCCTAAATCTAGAGCACGACAAGCTGTCGATTTTTTAACAGCTTGTTTACTTTCATCCTAGACAGTAGAAAGTCGAGCCTTTTGCTACTTAACACTAACTGCCTGGCGCTGCTAATTACTTTAAATGCATGCTAATGACTGCTTACATTATAAACAAATTAGACTGAAGCATCTTTCTTTCCACTGGGTTTTTTTTCCCTATTGAAATGCTGTTTGCCAACATGGTGACTGTCTCTTCTGCTTGTTTCTTCTTTTGCCTAATGCCTCACACCCGTGTTGCTGCTTGAATGCACGCCACTTGCAAAACCGAATGGTGGGTGTGTCGGCTCTCTGAGGTGAGCTGTCTAAATAGTATAAGCATGGCTGGCTGCTCACCATGTCTTGTAACCTCACCCCCTGCCTCACCACGCCTCTTAACCTCACCGTCTGCCTCATAACCTCACCGTCTGCCTCACCACGCCTCATAACCTCACCGTCTGCCTCACCACGCCTCATAACCTCACCGTCTGCCTCACCACGCCTCATAACCTCAACGTCTGCCTCACCATGCCTCGTAACCTCACCATGCCTCGTAACTTCACCGTCTGCCTCACCATGCCTCGTAACCTCACCGTCTGTCTCACCATGAAGAGGAGACATGAGTCAGATTCCTGCGGTTAGGCAGAGAGGCAGGCGGGATGTGAGGGTGTTTTTGTAGTCAAAAGAATACCCACAAGTCTGTTGACTCGCCACATAAGTATGCTAGAAGCACATGTATTAACTTCCAACGGCGTCTTTGTTTGGCCTACTGGCTAGGCAAATAGGGCTTACTTGAGCCCATGGCATATTGTAAAAGCCTGCAGTTCACACTGGCTATGTACATGGTTATAATTAGTCTCACCGTGCTGACACACACAATTGAAACTATACATCCGGTACCTGACGAGTCATATCAGATGGTTTGTTTCAACAAACTGTTGCTACCAGCCACATAGATTGTTGAGAAGACCATCACCTAGCCACAGAGCCAGTGAGAAGAGTATCCCTTGGAACTATGTGCCATCTGTGCACAGAGCAGAGCCAGGTCTGTTTCTCCAGACTGCAGGGGTCTTTAATCCAGAACCAGCACCCTCGGGTGATGCGTCACATCAGGCGTGACTTGGTTGGTGTGAAATGCCACGCAGCACCGACGCTGTACTTACATTCCTGTTTGAAGGTGAAGTACTCCGTGAGGTGCCGACACTCATGGTTCCCTCGCAGGAGGAAGAGTGTGGTCGGATGATTGATCTTAAGTGACCAGAGGTACAGCACACACTGTAGGAGGGGAGAGAGAGACACACAGGGCAACCAGCACATGAAAGTTGAGCATACACCTGCAGAGATCCTGAATGGCCAGCATCGATTACACATCACAAATCTCTACAAGGTTTGGATTCTGTTTAAGATGTGAAGGTGGAGAATTGACCAAGGTCCAAGTTAACATGGATTTCAATTCACCAAGGGCTTTCCTACACCTGTCTAAACAACCAGAAGGCCGGTGTCTGACGTATATAAACACTACTTTTCCCCATTCCCAGTTTAGGGCTCTCAAATGGGAGAGGTAAAAGAAACACCTGATTCAATCAAAATTAATTTATCCTTAGAAACCCTTTGATGTGGAATCCAAATGGAGTCCAGGCCGCATTTAATGTGATGACAATATGAAGAGCCGGCTGCATTTACAACCCAAATGAGATTCCCTCCCCTTCCACTTCACAGCGACATACAACAACCAGACAAGGCAGCAGCACTCATTAGTCTCCACTTGGCTTGCCAATCTGTCTGCCTCCACCTCAGCCCCCTCACGTGTCTCTACATTAACATACAGCCAGGCAAGACCACTACATTAAGTCCAGAGCACAGAGTGTCAACTTAACCAATGCCGGCAGGTGTGTATCCAAATAACAGGCCAACAACTTAGGCAGCAAGAAGTGGAGACTGGGCTCTGCTTCAATCCTGACTTCTAGGAAGGGCTGGGTGTTACGGAGCAGAGATGTGCAGTTAGGGTCTTGGGAGTGGTAACCTGAGACCCTGACTGCTTTATTATCACGCCAACTCATTGTAGCTCTTTGGCACGCCACGCACGGCTTGACAACGAAAAGCAATGGAGTTGGCAAGAGTACAGACCACAGTGGCAGGCTCAGGCCAGGAAGGAAGGGCTGGCAGAGTGGAGAGGGGGAGGTTAGTCAGGGGGAGGACCTCTAGCGTGAGGGGGTGGATGGTGATGGCTGCAGTGGGCCAGAGCTGGGGAGCTTGGAGTGGACTGCATCAGGCTGATGGGCTAGCAGCAGGGTGATTTAATGAGGGGTCTGCTTCTTGTGTCTCGCATCCCTTTATTGCTCTCTCGACAGACTACGTGTTGAATGGTTGAGATGAGAGCGGGAAGGAAACAAAGGCAGCAGAACAACGACCTTCAGCCACCTGTAGCTGCTTAACGTGATTCGTCCGGGCCGCGTGGCCATCATCGGCATTAGTGCCATGTTGTCCTCATGTTCGTACATCACTTGCTGGGGCCATGTTGAAAGGGTTCTCTTCATCTACCATTGTAAAGTGTCGGCTGTTGTTGCGTGTGTTGTTGCCATGCGCATTTCACAGTTGTCTGTTGTCCTGCATTTCTAATTTGTAGTCCTGGCCCTTATCCAGCCTCTTGTCCGTCCGCCATTGTAGAAAAAAAACAATGTTCTGAATAGACATAAAGACATGGAGGGCTCACACTTCCTGAATTTAGACCTTGAATTGCGGGCCTGAAGTGGTAATGTTACCTACTTTCTGCAGAGGATAAAGTCAATCTTTCTGTTACCACGGTAACCACACAGATCTACTTTCCTTGTATAGCCTATCCTCCTTTGTGTGATTCCAGAGTGCTTCAGTGTGCTTGGCCTTCATACGGAACTGGAACACACAGGTTTTCAAGCCCAGCTCCACAGAATCAAAATCAATGTGGGCAGGCAGTGGAGAGGGAGTGGCTGGGGGACGTAGGGGATAGGGTGTCTGGCTGCTTCCACTCAGAGCTCAATTGGGATGTTTTAGTGGAGCACATAGACCTACTCCCCAGAGCCTTTGGAGCCCTAGTCAACTGTGCTCCATAGAGAATAGGGCACAATTTGAGACATTGCACACCCCCATTGTACAGCTCTGGCCCTCATCTAATGGGAGCCCTCAATAGGTGACCCTGGTATAATTTATGCAGCACATCAAAGACAGCTGCTCTCTGCCAGTCCTTCTAGGAGGGCAAGGTACTGGCAGTCCCCTTCTCACACTAAGGCACAGCAGGTCATCACCACA
Organism: Esox masquinongy; assembly: GCA_016801175.1. Lineage (NCBI taxonomy): Eukaryota > Metazoa > Chordata > Actinopteri > Esociformes > Esocidae > Esox > Esox masquinongy. The sequence goes on along the minus strand of JACXGI010001920.1, from coordinate 32,078 downwards.
ACTAGGCAATATTTAACAGTATTAGAGAGCAGTCATTTTGTTCTTATTCATTCTAAAAAGACACCCACTGAGAAACCAGTCAACAACAAGCACATATGCTTAATAAAACAGTAAGTGTTTCTAAGTGAAATTAGCTTTGAATTTTACAGAACAAATGAGCTCATTGGGCTTCCAGAGAAGTCATGGATGGACAACAGCCTACATATTTCCTCTGTTATGAGGGGAGGACAAGAGATGATGGAATGATCAATGGTTCAGGAGTCACCTGTCCTAAAAGCTTATCCACTGCTGAGTCCCATCGTTCATTCTCTATGCTCTTTCAATGACACCTTTTCATCTTTGACATTTCACCACCGCCTCCCATCAAAAGTCCCCCAGAATCACAGACAAAGCGAGTCGATGCTTAGCCCAGTTAGCTTTCCAGAACTATGGTCACTGGCAGAGATGGGCAAAGATACATCAAAATGTATTTTAAAATAAGAAGCCAAATACCTTAATTTTAAGTGTATCAAAATAAACTACAAAATACAGCAGCCACACCACCTATCAAAATTCTATAAAAACTTCTGCATTGTTGTATTTTAAAAATACTTTTACAAGGGAGCATGAAATCACTTTGCAAACCTTCCATCTATCGGCCTATTTGATCTATCCCTTCACAAGTACACTGACTCAGTTGATTAAGTAGAAAATGTTTGATAGCGACAGCTTTTCTCTGCCTAAAGAGTCATGCAATAAATCTGACATATGCAACCAGTTAACAGATCAAATATTCACATATATACCTGTGATCACCCAGATGAAGGTTGGTTTTAAAGTAACCAACAGTTTAATGTTTAACTAACAGTTTGCTAATGACTCATAACTTTATCCTAATTTAGTTACTTCTTGTTTGGTAAAGAAGGGCCTACTTTGCATCAGCAACATTGACTCAATGACAAACAAGTAATTCATAAGAAGACAACTGATGGCACCTTTATTCATAGCAACTACTTTCTAAGCAATTAATCATTTGATTGTTAATCATAAATATAATAATAAATTGTGTGTCGGGTAGTCATTCATGTAATGGTATGCAAAATCATGATCCTACTAAACAGCTTCTTCAATTAGGGTACAATCTCATACTCTCAATCTCATATCTTGTATCTTCGTGCACAACCGACAAAAACTTAACATAGGCTGAAAATAGCAAGCTAATGTTAACTGTGGGGACTGCAACTCGGGTCAAATAGTCAGTTAGAACATCACCTAAATTGGTTAACGATTTAGCCTAGGCTACTCAAATGAACACCAAAACAAACTTTAAAAAATTGTAGCAAATTATGCTAAAAATCGATGGAAACCTGGCAACCTACACATTTCTCACCTTGACCTTCTTCTTCGGGTATGGATTAATTCTCTGTTCCGATCTCAAAAAGTCAGGGCAAATGACTGAATAGGCACCAATCAGAGGTAGCATTTTTATGATGTCATCATGTAGACTTCTCACAAAGTATTTCACATTATTTTTAAACTACAAAATACAAAACACTAAAGTATTTTGATACAAAATATGAAGCCATTTTCATCAACCCTATCAAATACAAATGACAAAATCCTATTTTGTAATTGAGATGCGTAATTTAAATACATGTATCATAAATACTGCCCATCCCTGGTCACTGGTAGCCCTTCCAATCAAACCTCACAGCCCTATGCAGGCTCTTCTATTCACCCCCTCAAGTCAAATCCATCCAATCAAGCTCTGAACCAAGAGAACCAGTCGAACACCGCTTTGTGGATGAAGATTTCCACTCTGTCTGGTAAAAGCCCTTAGTCCGACATTATCCAGTTTCTGCTTTTGTCATTAGTGGCTGTAAAATCCATTATTGAAATTCTCTCCATCTATGCAATAACAAATATGCTTCCATCCACTTTACATGACAATTCCCAGACTGAAATATTCACTTCCCGCTTTCATTTCAAAGTAGCAGAAATGATAAATCATACAGTTACCATGATGACCACCCGGAGGACACAAGAAAGCAGACGGAGAACCAATTTGAGATGTCAGTGATGACGACAATGTTAAAAATAAAACAAAAAAATCACCAGGCTCCATATAGTTTGTCTACCTTCTGCAGAACTACTTTCGGTAGACAATTAACATCAAAGGGGCAAAAGCAAATGGGTCTGAGACTATATTCAACTGTGTTCATGCAAACCGTGTTAAATCAGTTCACAACAGTCTAATCAATGTCTTCATCCCATATGGCACCAATTCCCTAAACAGTGCACAACTTTTGATTTGAGCCCAATGCTATATAGGCCACAGGTTCTAAAATTTTATGGGGCCCAACACCCTGACTTGTGATATCATTACCGAATTCATCAACAACAGAACATCCTAATAAATAGCTTTACTAATGTGCCATCAGAAAGTATTGAGACCCCTTCACTTTCTCCACAATTTATCCTCATAGACTTAATTTAACAATGATTAAATACATATTTTTTTCCTATCAATCTACACACAATACTCCCAAAAAAAATCATAAGTAAGAACAGCTCTGAACACTGTACATGGGTTTTCATGTTTTCAACTATGGCAGTAAGGAATAGATTCCAGACACGGACCATCTTGAGTTGGGACAGTGGGCCAGGGCAGGGAGGTGTGGGGTGATAGGGGCTGAAGGGGGTTTGGCAGGGCTGGGTGGGCCACTGAAGGGGGCTCGGCAGGGCTGGGTAGGGTGGGCAAGGCGATAGGGTCTGAAGGGGGTTTGGCAATGCTGGGTGGGGTGGGCAAGGTGATAGGGTTTGAAGGGGGCTTGGCAGGACTGGGTGGGGTGGGCCAGGCGACAGGGTCTGAAGGGGTATTGGCAGGGCTGGGTGAGGTGGGCCAGGCGACAGGGTCTGAAGGGGGCTTGGCAGGGCTGTGAGGGTGCATGTGTCACAGCATCAAAGGCCTTATTACACAAAGGCAGATGGCTCAGTGAGATGCTGGCATGAAGACAGCCGTGGGCCACAGACATAGCTTAGCGTGAGACTGTATAAAGGGACACACCACTGGTCTCCTCAGGCACAAACACACAACCATCGATTCCTACAAAGGAGCAAACACAGACAACTTCATCTACACCAGAGAAATAGGATCTAGGCTATTTGTGTAGTTTACACACTGAATAATCTAGCTAACTAAGTAGGGGACACTGACCCCAATTCACATTATCTGCCAAGCTGACCCGAATTAATACCCCTGAAGAGTCATAAATGCTTGGCCATGAACCAAAATGGCAGCTAATATTAAGATTTGGAAAATGTGACAACAGACTTAGCGAACTTGGCCCCGAGCAACTTTCAGACGTGACATAATACATTTTGAGAAGGGAGCAGTCCCTCAGTGGGCCTAAGAGGCAAATACAAAGAGGTGCCTTAATTAAACACAGCAGTTTAACAGTTCAGCTGGGCCAGACACACATTACATTGTTGAATGCCTCAGCGGTTCTGCTCGCCTTCAAACGCAGCACAGGGAATTTCCTCCTGCAGAAGGATCTAAATAAGGCCATTTCGCTTCCACCCTGTCATTTTGCGTGCTCTGGAATACTCACCAGGCAGTTACAGATCCCGATCCCCCCAAACAATCGCAGTGATTTGTTTGCTCTTCCCTCTTCGTCCCAATTCAGATTCTGCTTTGTGATTGGTACACTTTAAGGAGAGATGAATTGGGGCAATAGACTCACCTCGATACTGAAGTAGCCTCGGTCTACGTAGTCTCCGAGGAAGAGATAGCGTGTGTTGCTGGGAGAGCCTCCCACTTCAAACAGCTTCATTAGGTCAAAGAACTGTCCATGGACATCTCCACACACTGAGGACAGGCCAGCAGAGCATGGTTAGAGAATGAAAGACTAGAGTTTACTATCTTCTAATACAGGAGTAGCACGGTCTTATAGGACAATACTTTAATACAAGTAGGAATCATTTAAGAAGTACATTATTCTGTCTTTAAAAAATTATTTAAAAAGTGAAAAGCTAAGCTGGACCAGGACAGTAAGGACAGCTGCGCGAAACAGAGTTCAGTTCCCAAGTCTTTAATGACAACCACAACTTTTTCTCCCTCTCTAACCCAGAAACTGTTTACGACCACAATAGTCTAAATTTTAGTCACAATAGTCTAAAACAAATCCATCAATCTACAGGGTCATGAAAAAGTATATTTGTTACATTTTCTCAAACCATGCATGGCCCTGTCAGAGTAAGTAGTTTGCACATTTTCCATCAAAGTCTCCCTGCTTTCAGACAGATACATTTGGGGAGATGAGAAACCACACAGGAATCTTTTTTAACGCAGATCGGTTTGTTAACATTATGTTGTAAATGGGGTATGCAGAACATTATGATAAATAGTTGCTAAGCAACTGTGTGACACAGGACAACAACCTGAAAATGATCGATGGTATGGATGATGTCCTCGCAAGATAGATGAAGAGAACCATTGCAGTTTTGAAAAGCTGATTAGTTGATGGTGGGAAATACCTTCCCAGCACTGCTTGCACTTGCAGATATTGTCTGACTGGAAGCCAAAAATATTCCACATGTTTTCAGGGATTCCAGAAGTGCTCAGGGAACCCATATGTGCTTAATGGCTGCAGCATCACCTTTTAATAAAGGCTTGACGCAAATTCCTACATTTTGTGTAACCAAACTAAACAAAAGGCTGCTTCAAGTCAACAGGCAGTCACAAAATAACAAGAGTATCAAGTTCCTTCTTTTCAACCTAGTGTGTACCTATCGGTGTGTGGACTATGTGGCATTCATCGAGAGGTTGGGTATAACACAAGACATTTCATTCTCAAACTGATTAGTAAAGGAGTCTTTGAATACCTGTGATAGGTGCCTCCACCTCCAGCATGCATTTCTCCTGTCGAAGAATGTTGGCCCCATCATTGATGATCCGGAGGGCTACCTCCTCCTCCAGCCGTCCCTCTTTCACCAGATGGTTGCGAAGCAGCTCTGAGTTGGGCTTACCATCCTCAAACAGCTCCTTCATACACAGACGCTGCTGGGGAGGATACGGCACAGCTAGAAAGGGGAACAGAGGGGAAAAACAGATAGAGTGTGTCCTAAAAGGCTAGCTTGGTACAAACAATTATGATCTTGCAAGTTTATATTCTGTTTCACTATCTGCGTAATGAAATAGAATGTAAGGGCAAAACAGAATGCAAGCTTGTCTAAAAGATTGAGAATTAACAATTGAAACCCAAAAAAGCTCTGGAACACTAAAATCCAGGACTAAAATTATTGTAAATCAGGGATCAAGCCGGCCAAAAGACTACAGACTGAATCTGGGGAGTGTCAGCGGAGTTCGGTCAGCTCAGCTTATCAATACATTTTATATTTTTTACTCAAAGCAACAGTGTGGGTGGCACGCAGGTGTATTCTCTGTACATGTAAAAGTTGTCATATTGCTGAATAACTTACAGCTCCTTGCTGTATACAGAAAACACATTATAATTAAAATATGTCAGCCATTATTTTCATTCATCATGAAGACAAATATTTTGGGTCATTTTAGTTTAACTTCAAAAACAGAGAATTGTGAATTGTAACCCACAACTTCTTCCAGCCACTGAGTAAAACAATCCCATGAAGAGGTAAAAAGACATAAATGGACCATGCACACCTTGACAATACCATTAGAAGTTAATAGGTTTATGGCCCACCATACCACCTGATATTCATACGTTCTGACATGTTCGGTCCACAAGACCGTGCTGTTCCTATCAGGGGAAAAGTGTGAATTACCGGAGGTATTCAATGTTAATTAAAAATGTAACCTTCAAATGGTAATAACATATAAACATTTGAAGTAAAGAGTTATAGTCAGAGTAAGTAACAGCTTAAGCACTACTAATTCTTCATTGCATTTGCTGTAGATAAGCTACCAGCAGGGTTAAATTATGCTTCTGACAATACAGTAAAATGGGTGATTTGCCGGTTGACTGACGGTGACAGTGTGGTGAAGGAGAGTTCGAATAATCTCGTGATGGGGAGTTCTAGCTCCACCATACTCCCCCAGAATGGTGTGCTCTGTAATTGTCGGCCTATCATATAGAACCATCAAGAGTAGTAACTCCAAAGCAACAGAGCAGGAACCATGGACTTGCTGCCTGTTTCTATAATCACACATGCTAGTAACTCTTAAAAAGATGACAACAGCAAGGAAAGTCCCTAAAACTTTCTTACTCTGTGATGAATTGAAATTAATTGATTTTTCGATTTAGTCAGCCAATAATAGTGTTTTGCAGATATATTTGTATCAGTCTTTACTCCACCTATAAAGCCCCAATAAACTATGCATTGGATTATGTGATTATTTTTGATTGTTGCCTTAAGAAGGATCTATGAGCTTCTCATTTATTATAATCTGGATCTGAGGTCACAACATGAGACATGGTGGATTGAAAGTGAGACTTGCCCCAGGCAGCATATTTCAAGCAAAGTTTCAAAAGTATGTAAAGACATATGCCCTGTCCTCGTCACAATGTAACTTTGTTAACGTTAGCTGGCTAGCTAACTAGCCCAGTAAAACCAGTGCAATAAGTATTCCTTTCTTCACATCATCAGTCACCTGTGCACAGAGTTGGGGAGTAAGGGATTACAAAAAAAACAGTAACTGTAATCCGTAACGTTACCAACAAAAATATTGTAATCGGATTACAGATACTTTTGAAAAAATGTTTGATTACTTTTGGATTACTTCAATTGAAAAAGAATAGGTGCGCGAAATAATTATGACACGTTGTATGTTTGAGATTATTATTTTATGTCATAAAAACATCGTTATTTGAACCAAAATATGAATTGTGCGCCTCAGTTGTGTGTGATCATCATGCGCGCAAAGGTGGACGCGCATAACCAGTTTAGTGACGGAAGAAGCGCTAGTTTAAATTTCTCCGGTTTTGGTTGGTTGGATGGCTGGTAAAAACAGAGTATATCTTCATTAATATATGCCGAGTCATATAAAATGTTATTTAATTATCTACTCGACGCATAATTCACAGAACAATGATAGGCAATAGGCCTACCTGGTGTTATATCTTTTTCAAGTTTCAAGGTTTATTTGTCAAATGCACCGAACAACACAGCCAGGACGAGTAGCACCGAATAACTTTTACAGGAATTGTTTAATAGATTAGGCAACTATCTGTTAGATAGCTGTAACATGGCGCTGCCTTCAAAATAGGGAAGTTGGGAAGCACCCTGCCAAAGGATGATTATTTGCATTTGACGCGGCCACATCATCTCCGTCCCTACAGGTAGGCCATGTGATTCCGCTTGCTTTGCATCTCAGAAAATTGTGTTCATTGGTTATCATTGGCTGCTGACGTCATTTACTTTAAGCTAAGAGTGCAGGTTTATAATCAAAGTTTATTTCTTTCATTTGCGTTTTGAAAATCCATCACTGGTGGCCATAATAATCGCAGGTTACGTTCGCGCGGGTAAATCTTATTTCTATGCGGGTGTTCACGATTGCAAACGTGCATTCGCGTGCTGGGGGTTTCTGCAACATTTTAACAATGTTGGTTGTGGAGCAAATCATCAGACTACTGCAGATTTAGTTTATGCGCGAAAAGCTACGGATATCTTCATTTTTATATACAACAATGTCAATACCCTTTTCGAGTAATTGCCATTTATTTTCAACAATGTTTTGAAGCAATTAAAAAAATGAATAAAACAAATAACAGAACATGCTTAAGCATCATTAGATTTTGGGTTATGTTCAGATAAAAAGTCAGATTCTGGAAGATCAAGGTTTATTGGATTATTTGGAATGACTGAATATCTGACAGACCTTTAGCGTGTAATGTAGAGATGTAGCCCAAAAGCAATGGTTTAGAAACCCATTTCCAAAAGCACTGTAGCCTACACAACCCATAAGGTAAAATGCGAATTCCGTTTTTGGCCAGCTATGTAAACTCTAACATTGATTGATCCCGCAAGAGGTGTTCAGTCGGTTATAGGCTATTCCTATTTGTTTTCCAATGCCTCTTAATATGAAAGTAATCTAAAAGTAATTCAAATTAATCACATTACGTTCCTTGTGAGTTTGAGTAATCAACAAGTTATGTTACTGATTACTAATGTGGACAGGTAACTTGTAACTGTAACGGATCACATTTAAAAAGTAACCTACCCAACCCTGCCTGTGCATGCCATTTGCAGTTACAATATATAGCAATTATAAACAATACATTCTGTGTTAAATACCAGGGTACCATACATAGTTTCAGATTTAAAACATTGTCTTAAAGAACATATTAACATCATTACAAGCTCTCATAGTGAGGTCAACATCAAGTGTTTGTTTACATAGCCATTACCTTTTGTTAAGGACTGAGACCATCTACTCAATACAAATGATGTATTTTTGTATTTGTAGTTGATATCCATGTAATGTTCACAGGAATATTTAGTAAGAAGAAATCATAATTTATAGTTCCTGTTTATCCTCTGGATCACATGAACTGTTTTTCAATCCACCAACAAAACGGTTTTATCAGCAGATATTGGCTCTTTGTCTCACAGGGTACCATCCAAAAACCCGTTTTTTTTCTGATATGCTTTCTGAGAAACATTTAATAAAGTATTGTCAAAGTTGATGTTTCAAAGCATAATTCTCAAATAAATGTCATCAACAGCCACTTGAATAATACTTATTTCAATATTTGTATTGTGCTTCTGAGGCGGAGTGCTCTTGAATGCTACATAAAACAGCCACTAACATGGTCATAAAGGCAATATGTAACTAGGCTTTTAGCCTAAATTTTGGAAAACCGAGCTATGAACTTAAATCAACTCATAGAAACAGACAAAAGGGCACAGAACCTCGAAACATGGCAATTTGACTGGTAAACACAATGAGTACACTGTTATTGCAGGAAAATACTGTTCATGGTAATGTAGAATGTTTATTTAAGTTATGGTAATTAAATGTGGCTCATGCAATGGAAAGTATTTGATAAATTGCCAGTTAAGAGATTCAAACCCACAGCACGAATCTTACCTCCTGCTTTGCTCACACTTGCAATGCCCGCAAGTCCACCCATTATGCATTCATTGACTTGAATTGTGATGCTCATTCAAATAATTCTACTTTATGTTTCCAATTGCAACTGAAAGATGAGACAGTAACTCGAAACGAAATATATGTTTTTACAAAAGTCATTTTCTTTGGTTAACATCTGCAGTGGGCAAATCTGGAATAACTATGTATGTTTTTACAGGGTACATCTACAGCTGTCACATTTGGTGCCTTTCTCAAAGTGCACTTCACGTAAGCCTATCCAGCCAATTATAGATTTTATTAGGATCATCATTTAGAGAATGGCTAAAGCGTGATTCAGGTAGTCACAAGAGGACATTTATTGATGTAGCACCTATATGAATGCAGCCTTGCAAGAACCAGTCTTAGCTGACCTTACATGAACCACCTGGACTGGCACTAATCTGTTTCCAGAATACCTTGTAAAAGGTTGTACTAGTGTAAAAAACAAGCATTATATCAATCAATCAAATTTTATAAAGCCTTTTTACATCGACAGTTGTAAGAAAATGCTTTTACAGATACCCAGCCTAAAACCCCAAAGAGCAAGCAACAACTGGATTAGGAAAACTCCCTAGTAGGTCAGAATAAAGGAAGAAACCCAGAGAGGAACCAAACTCTGAGGGGTGGCCAGTCCTCTTCTGGCTGTGCCGGGTAAAGATTATAAAAGTAATCAATCATAATAATTAACAAATGCATGTGGGCTGTGTCCACAGTCTATGAAAAGAATCCAAGTCAGCTGCATGACCAGTTGGACAAGGACATGAAAAATCAGGTGGGGTGAGAGCAGCGCCAGCCGACTCCAAATGCAAAGCCTAGAAACATCACTAAACACTGACAGCTCTCTTGTATATGAACTACCACTGCAAACAAACACACCTGCCTAATCGCTCATGGACAGACTATGTTCACAATATTGGTACCGCAGACCTGTCAAGAAACAACAGCTTGCGTGAAATAACGCAGAGCAATACTTCCGGTGACTTCGACAAATCCTGATTTTGCAGGTATTAGCATCTTTCAAATTTCAGAAAGGAAGAGTGGATTTGGTCCACTGACTTGCAGGTATTTTTGAAAGAAAGGGGTTGGAGCTTTTTATTCCAGTTTCAATTACATGCATAATAGAAAACAGTTGTGAAGCCAATTCTCCAAACACTTTGATACCCTAAAAGAATATGTTCACAATGCCTCAAGAATAAGCTTAAAGATCACATTTGCAAAACCAATTCCCAGCGCAGCCATGTGTAGGCTGGGATAACAACCATCATGGTTAATGACACAGAACCGCTGTGTGAATTTCTAAGCTACACATGAGAATCGGTTACCATTAGATACAGTACTACAGACTGTTACCTTGGTGCTTAATAAGAAGGTACAAGATTGGGTAAAAACCAGAAACAGAAGCCACTCCGTCTCCACATGGCCCCGGTTGTTGCACTCCATAGAATGTCAACACAGATGAGACTACATGTTGCTTAAAACAGCCACATAAACCAAAGCCTGGAATATGAGTGAGCTCTCATGAGCTTGTGCCTGTGTGTGTTCAAACAGTGCGCAATAGCAACTAATCGTGCAGAGGTCGATGGGTATAGCCTGATGCATTTGCCAGCAACCAAAACTATTACCTTCCATCAGGTTTCCAGGAGGTTGATGTCGGCCTGGAGAGTCGAAGGAGACAGGTTGACTTGTGCAATGTCACCAGCAGATTCAATTGATATCTTCTGTCTGAGATACATTGTCATAGAAACAAAGTTAAGCCTTTAACTTGATAGCATCCAAACTAATTTTGGCACCACACCCCAGTAAATGCAGGTTCATGCTATTACCTACAGCAGGGGTTCCCAATCCAGGATGCAAGGACTCCTGGAGGTACCTGGCCTATTCACAAGGTGTACTTAAAAAGACTCATGAGAATGTTGACATGCGGGGGAAATGAACATGAGGGGAGCTTCAGGGTATGTCCAGGCAAAGCAAAACTCAGTTGGCGGTACAGTAAAAAAAAAAAGGTTTGGGAACCACTGCACTACACAGCGCCGTACTGTTGAACAGAACCTCATGGACTGTTGAACAGAACCTCATGGACTGTTGAACAGAACCTCATGGATCCAGAAGCTTTGTTTTGTGGTTCAGCCCAGGACAGAAGAGGTGCAGGTTGGCTGTGTGATGGACTGGCCTGGGATGGGGGATATGTAGGTTACTGTCACTGACCTGGCTGGCCGGCCTGCAGGGGAATTGCTCTAGCAACACACACATTGAGCTCCAACTTGGTCACCCTATGACCAGGACAAGCTGTCATGCTTCGACAAGTGTGGTATAAATAAACGGTAAGCACTGCCGGGGCTACCAGGCAGGCCACGAAAGGAACTATAAGCTGGGTACGAGCGTTAAGAAGAGATTAGGTAAAGCTTCTATTAGCCAGAGATTCCAAGTTCAGAGACTGTTTATTTAAAGGATAGGTAGCATTTAACATAAACATATGTAACATATAGTCGCTGTTGATGAAAACCTCTTATCTCCAAAAACAACACACTTTTTAGGAAATTGAAAGAAATTACCATATTTTCTTGGTCCTAGAGTAATGAAAATGTCTGACTACAGGGATGGGCGTGTACGGCTGTCAACATGTTGAACATATTCAATTTGGCAATGTGGGGATGACAAGGCTTTCATCAGACAGTGAAAATAGAGCAGAACAAACATGCAGAATAGTTAGCTACAATTATACCATACCGAGCAATTTCATTACAATATATTGTGAATGATTAAAACATTTGCAATTAAGAGGAAATACAAGGAAAACTGAGGCTATCATCTGCAATTAAGATATCAATGGCATTCATAGATAGCCTAGTAGAATTCAGAATGAAGCTGTCGGTTGATGACTTAATGTGCTGCGTAACAGCTGCCGTCATCCACAGTTTGTGTCTTGCGGTATGTCCTTTTCAGATGGTTAGTCATTGTGCCAGTAGCACTACTAGCTTTGACTCAATTCCAAATGCATTTCACAACATTCTCTTATCTCAAGGTATTCCCAGTCATACAGGACATCATTACAGCCTCCTCTGTTTTTGGAATGGAGGAGACTGATTGCCCTACTTTGAGAACACAAATACTTTCATCTATCAGTGAACTACCGGCAGACAGAGAAAGGGGCACAGCCGAGGCCAAACAGCCACCAGGCAGACTGAGTCAACAATGTGCAATGTGGGCCTATTGGTAATTCGCTAGAAGTTCTACCACACAATTTCTTAGTAATGTCTTGCAACTTCATTAAAGCTTACCATCAAAGAATACTCTAAATAAAACAGATGCAAGACTGAACACACTCAAATGCACAGATCAGTTCACATGCGCATGATTCTAGTCTGCAAAACAACTGAGCACATATGTTGGTGCCAAGATCCAAAATGCTTTGGTCAGGCGGATGAAAACGGGTTAGAAAAATAACTGTGAGTTAAGGATTTTGAATGGAAAAACAAAGATGAACTTTGCAGGTATACAGTTGTGCTCAGAAGTTTGCATACCCTGGCAGAAATTGTGACGTTTTGGCATTGATTTTGGAAATATGACTGATCATGCAAAAAAACCACAAAAAAGTATTTTATTTAAGGATAGTGATCATATGAAGCCATTTACTATCACATAGTTGTTTGGCTCCTCTTTAAATCATAATGATAACAGAAATCACCCGAATGGCCCTGATCAAGAGTTTACATATCCTTGAATGTTTGGCCTTGTTACAGATGCACAAGGTGACACACACAGGTGAAAATGGCAATTAAAGGTGAATTTCCCACACCTGTGGCTTTTTAAATTGCAATTAGTGTCTGTGTATAAATAGTCAATGAGTTTGTTACAGTAGCTCTCATGTGAATGCATTGAGCAGGCTAGATACTGAGCCATGGGGCACAGAGAAGAACTGTCAAAAGACCTGTGAAACAAGGTAATGGAACTTTATAAAGATGGAAAAGGATATAAAAAGATATCCAAAGCCTTGCAAATGCCAGTCATTACTGTTCAATCACTTATTAAGAAATGGAAAATTCAAGGATCTCTTGATACCAAGCCAAGGTCAGGTAGACCAAGAAAGATTTCAGCCAAAACTGCCAGGAGAATTATTCGGGATACAAAGAAAAACCCACAGGAAACCTGAGGAGAAATACAGGCTGCTCTGGAAAAAGACTGTGTGGTTGTTTCAAGGAGCACAATACAACGATACTTGAACAAAAATGAGCTGCATGGTCAAGTTGCCAGAAAGAAGCCTTTACTGCGCCAATGCCACAAAAAAGCCCGGTTACAATATGCCCGACAACACCTTGACATGCCCTCACAGCTTCTGGCACACTGTAATTTGGAGTGACGAGACCAAAAATAGAGCGCTATGTTTGAAGAGGGGTCAACAAGGCCTATAGTGAACAGAATACCATCCCCACTGTGAAGCATGGCGGTGGCTCACTGATGTTTTGGGGTGTGTGAGCTCTAAAGGCACAGGGAATCTTGTGAAAATTGATGGCAAGATGAATGCAGCATGTTATCAGAAAATACTGGCAGACTATATGCATTCTTCTGCACGAAAGCTGCGCATGGGACGCTCTTGGACCTTCCAGCAAGACATTGACCCTAAGCAGAAGGCCAAGTTGACCCTCCAGTGGTTACAGCAGAAAAAGGCGAAGGTTCTAGAGTGGCCATCACAGTCTCCTGACCTTAATATCATCGAGCCACTCTAGGGAGATCTCAAATGTGCGGTTCATGCAAAACGACCAAAGACTTTCCATGACCTGGAGGCATTTTGCCAAGACGAATGGGCAGCTATACCACCTGCAAGAATTCGGGGCCTCATAGACAACTATTACAAAAGACTGCACGCTGTCATTGATGCTAAAGGGGGCAAAACACAGTATTTAGAACTAAGGGTATGCAGACTTTTGAACAGGGGTCTGTTACATTTTTTCCTTGTTGCCATGTTTTGTTTTATGATTGTGCCATTCTGTTATGACCTACAGTTGAATGTGAATCCCATAAGAAATGAAAGACATGCGTTTTGCCTGCTCACTCATGTTTTCTTTACAAATGGTATATATTATCAATTCTCCAAGGGTATGCAAACTTTTGAGCACAACTGTAGACCCATTTCTGTGTTTACAAACATTGCTTCAAGTTCACAATGCATGCACATCATGGTTGCAGAAACATCAAGCTAACACCACCAAGCTAGAATCGAGCATTTTTTGTAATGTTTTCAGACTATTACTGTTAATTATCTGCGCAAGATGGGGACTGCTACTCCAGTAAAGTTACATTAAGCCTTAGGATCATCTTGACAAACCAATATTCCCTGATGCTCTGTAAACGGATGGACGATCCAACAAAATTATGGAACACCGTTTGTCTTTATATATGTTAATAAAGATACATTTATTCACCTCAGCACGCAATCTTTTAACATGTCTATTATTTTACATGGGTGTTACACTATACCTTGTAATGGTTGTGATTCACCATATGCTAGGCAGCAGACCCACATGTGTCCTTATAAGGTATGGTACAGCTGGTCAGGAAAAAGCAAACCCGCAGATAGATGCAAACAATGATCTTCCCCAAAAACCAAATCAAAACAACAGTCAGAGAACTAGCAAAGTGTCATGTCACCATCTCGTCAGTACTCTAAATTATTTATATAGACATTTTCTTGATCGATGGTTGGAGGCGGTCTGTTCAAGATTAGCTGCCATGTATAGCTAAACCATCTACAGAGATAGGGTATCTCGAATTGTATCTAAATGCACGCGCACGCACAACGCACACACACACGCACGCACACACGCACGCACACACGCACGCACGCACGCACACACACAACGCGCACACACAACGCGCACACACGCGCACGCACGCACGCACACACACGAAATGGAGCAATGGCACACAGTGTTTAGGCTGCAGAATCAGGGCAAGGGATTTGGCTCGGGTTGTTGTGTGTGTGCTTCTTCCCATCCAAATTGCCCTGATCACTGAATGCGTTACTCAGCCAAATTAATTAGAGTGGTGGTCACCTCTGGCACAGCACCATCTCTGTGCACTGCAGGACCCAGCTGGGCCTCTCCCTTTCAGACAGGCAAACAATAGTAGCCAACAGGTACAATCGCCATTTATACATACCAAAACACTGACTAGAGGGTTACCTCTACCCAACAACAGACTCAACAATTCCAGTAAAACAGTGGTGTGTAGAAAAGCATCTAGGAACACACCACTTTTAATGCACATCTGGGGACAGACCTAACAAGGATCTAGGGTTTTAATGCATGTTGTTTTTACACTACATCATTTTATTTACATGAGCTAGACCTACTGCCCATTGACACTCCCAACGCTACTGTAGTCTAAAGACAATGTCTCACTCAAAGTGTATTGGACATTCTAAAAGGAAATGGCTATATGATATGATTAGACCTGAACACCAAGCAATACGTCTGGCAAAAAACAAGGTACCGCTCATTACCTGGCTAATACCATCCCTACAGTGAAGCACGGTGGTGGGTGCATCAGGCTATGGGTATAATTCTCGGCCGGGGGGGGGGGTCTCAACCCAAAACAAAGCCAAGACAATGCTGAAGTGGCTTTGGGACCAGTCGGTGAATGTCTGAGTGGCCCAGCCAAAGCCTGGATTTGAATCTTATCTGTGGGGAGACCTGACGATTGCAGTTGACGACATCTCATCCAATCTGACAAATCTTGAGAGGATCTACATGGAGGAATGGTAGAAACTGCCTCAGTCCAGGTAGGCAAAGCAGGTGGATGCATACACCAGCGGTTTCAGGGCACCAAATGTACTGGAACAAATTAATAGAATTACCAAATTAAGGACTTCTTTTATTGGTGGATGCATACCCAAGAGGACTCAAAACTCATCAAAACTGATCATGTCTCACTGGTCATTGATGCAGTCTTTGGTTGAGATGTCTTAGTGGCCGGTGACGTAAACCCCATTTCATCAGAAAGCCAGGATTGTTCTGCAATTTCCTACAACCTGATCTAAAGATTTTGATTAGCAACAATTCTGTCTTAGCACAAGCTCTTCTCCAACACGCTTCACCTGTCATTTGCTTCTTCATCACAGTCATAGAAACAAGACCCCACACACACATTGCAGCATAAATGTTCAGGAGAAACAGAATTTTTTCTCTCTTTAAAAACGACTGAGAAGTTTAACCTTGAGGCAAGTTAAAATATTTGAAGTTAACTATTTAAACATTTGAAATCCAGCCCCACTTGAGTAAGAACGCTTGATGTCATCAGAAAATTTGGCGTGGTAAATATCCACTAACCTGCTCCCAGAAATATCTCTCTAACAACAGAGTTCTATATTCCCATGTGCTTCATCATATATTGCCTGGTCTTCCTTGATAATCCACTGCAGTGACCTACTGGCAAGTACCTGAACTATGAATACATGAAGCAAACCTGGAAATTCAAGAAATATAACTGCTTTTGCAGGTTTATTCTGAACTCATGAAGTTACAGTACAAGATACTGCAGCTGGTTGTGGCGTGTGTAAACCTATGCTTGAAGTGTGCATTAGGGTAGTGTTTCAGAAGTATTTGGAAAACGTGCCATGCTGTGCAGGATCCTGGGCCCATACCACTAGACCCCAATGACATCAAGGGTATCCCTTCGGTCGTTCCTTTCCAACACACTTCAGACTGCAATCTCTGACCAACTCACTCCTCAGCTTTCTCAGAACATTATCTCCTCAACCTTAAACAGACAGGCTTCAAGGAGGGTCTTTAAACAAAGACTGCTTTCCTCGGTCACAAAGTATCTGCACTGCCAAATGCATTTGTTCTAATCCCCCCAAATCAGGGGTCGGCAAACGATTTTGTGCAGACTGCCAAATTAATCCTCCCATTTCTACTGATGTGCCAGTTATGATTTGAATATGAGCGTGTCTAACTGCCAGCCTGGCTAAACTAAACAGAAGCTACATATTTGCATCATGAGGCAACCTCTTAGATGCTGAATCCAGGACAGAGATGGAAGAATTGTCTAAGATCCCTTCCAGTGGGTTCTCCAACCTCCTCTGTATTATAGAATGTTTAGTGTCATAACGGTTGTAAGGGGGGTGCCCAAAATAATGAAAATAAGTACAGTTTGGGGAAATGAATATAAGGAGAAATGGCGGATTTTCTTGAAAAAAAAGTATATAAAACTATATAATTGTTGTATATTTAAAACATTCCAAACAAATTTGATTTTGAAAGTTAACATCTTGATCTTAACGTGACCCCTAAGTAAGTAATAAGAGACATCCTTCAAAGAATGCTCTTAAAATGTGCTTTGTTACAAAGATTCTATGTCTGATTCAATTTAAGTGACTTTTTTGCGTATAATGTGTTAACTGTTTACTTTGGGATTAAATGTGCGGAAGTATTCAATCTAAATTTAAGTGAAAGGCAAATTCTTTGTGTCTGAAAAAGAGCGTGTCAAATTTTGGGAAGTAACTTTGGGCATGGAAAACATTGCCTGTACATGCCCCCTGGAGAACTCCCACCACTGCATTGGTATGCATCCCTTATCTAGCACGACAGAGAAAACTTAATGGAGTCTACAAACCTTAAGATGACAACGCTTTCTCATTTTGACTACAATCAGCAGTCTAGCATGAGGCAGCATTTTAAGTAGCGTACTAGTTTCCCCTCAGAAATTTACGGCTTTTGACTTTCACCTGGAACTGCCAAAAAGAATGAAAAACATACGGCCTAATAAACTATAAGTAAAGCATACACATACTGTATAGCATTTAAATGAAAAAGCATCATACCTATCTCGAAGTCACTTAGACCACGTCTTCCCCATTTTAATGTTTGGTCGAACAACAACAACTGTACCCTAAACCTTGACCATGTCTGCATATTGAGTTTCAGCCACATGATTTGTGATAACAAGCAGGTGTTTCTAATAAAGCAGCACTAACCAGTAGATTTTTTTAACTAATTTTAAAATAACAGTGGGATATTAATACTATAAGCAGGGTTGTTAACATTAGTCATTCAGACTAGTACTCAAAATCAGTTACTGTCTGCTGATGACGCATGGATGCGACAAAGCATACATTATTTATTACACTTTAAGATGTCAAATATATTTAATTAAATCCTTATTTGAACTGATTATTCTATGAGCTGATTTTACTGAAAATCCCCCAAAACTTTCTTTGTTGTATAGGTTTCAAATCACTCAGCACCAGTCATGTCATCAAGTCGCTCTTGGGCCCCGATAAGCTAAACCGTCATGTTGGAACACCTGACTCCGGTTGAGATGTACAGTATAATGAAACTCCATAACACTCTTTCCCCATAAGGCATCTTGGGGGTTTGTGGTATATTGCTAATACACCATGGCTAAGCATTGTGTCCAGGCACTCAGCAAAGAACTCATGACTAAGAACAGCTCTTAGTCGAGGTATATTGGCCATATAGCACACTCCCTTGTGCCTTATTGCTTAAATATGAAATGCCTACTAAAAAAATAAGTGGTTCTATGGCGCATACTCTGCACTACACCACCCATGTGTGAAATTATGAAAATCTGTAATAATTAGATTTGTTTTTTCTGTTGTAAATCATACTGCGTCAGTCAATAGGCATATACTCTTCTGAGCATTGGTATGCAAAAGTGCCATATTGGGACCCCCTGGCTGCTGGCGGGATATACAAACAATCTGCTCTATTTCTCCTTCCTCTCTTTCTCACTCACACTGTATGCCTCTTTCACACACCCTGTGGCTAGACCATGTTGGGAAAATTACTAGGGAGATTCTTTCCACAATAAACTCACCCTTTCCCTACTTGCTGGGATACAAATTCTGATACCCTGCCAAGGCATTCTCTAGCTCCTGGACCACTGACCCTGAATGGGTGGAAAGCACTCCGGGGTTCTTCCTGGAGTGCTGGCGCAGGCTTGGCTGTGTTGACCGTTCAGACCAGGCAGTGTTAACAAGGTCCTGCCTGCCCAGGGAGCCACAACAGCTGAGTGAAGTAATCCACATTGCCAGCCTAGTCACAGAATTAACAAACCTCTCATGGCATGTTCTCCCTCAGTGACCCTTGTGTTTCATGGTGGTCACTTCAGTGACCCAGGCTGCCATAGTGAAACCCACATAATGATACTGAGTACCCTGCACTTTCCTTAATAAACCCTTTTTTCACACTGAACTTAATTTATTTCCAGTCATTTCACCTTTCTCACAGTCTGTATACTGTATCTATCTTAACGTGCATGTTGACTACTGGAGTTGGCTAACTTTAGGTGGTGAGCGACAGCCTGCTAAAGCAAATGTATATTAACAAATGATGTGTTGTAGTAGAAATCTCAAATGGAACATTATGGCATAACCTACGCAATGTTGACTGAACTACTACACCCAAGCAGATACTGTTTACCGTTAGTCTGTTCAATACAAAATAGCTACAGAACAGTAACTTACTGTTCGAAGCAAATTCGTGTGATCCATATAACCAGTGTAAGCTAGTAATCAACAGCAACTGGCTAACATTTGGAATGTTATTGTAATAGATTAATGAGAATGGTAGTAAACTACCCGGGCCCCATGGGTATGCTGTCTGTCGTCGATATCAAATCAACTCACCTTTTACGAGCCGCTCAGTTGTAGATTGTTTATCTCCGGGTTTCTCCTTGTCTTTGTCTTTTCCAGACATGTTTGTTTCGCCTGGCCTCAACACTCAGGACCAAGGCTAGTTTGTAGCACTAGCTGGTTACTCCGTCTTGACGTTATATTGAGACTGAAGACAGCCTGGTATTGTTTCCGAGACGAGTGGTTTGATTAAATTCGATTGCCAACGCCGAGTTAGCTAACGTTACTTAGTCCGTATGAAAATGTCACAAACTGAAACCAACCATAGAAAACTAAGACTATCCCACTTAGTAAAAGTATTGGAAATGTAGCTAGCTAGTAGATAATCCGATTTTCTTCTTGCTAAGAGTTCACGTTAGCTGGCAAGCTAACTAACGTTAACAGGACAGCTAGCTAGGTGGCTAACCGTATGACAATTCACTACTGTAATTTAGCTACCGTTAATAACGTTAGCAGGAAATTTGAATGCGTTTACGTGGGTCAGAAATCTCATTATCAAATTGCTTGGATTACTAGGACTACTCATCCACAAAATCTAGTTAGCTGTCGCTTTCACCCTGCGTTTCGTCGCGGATATCGAGCCCTGTTCCAATTTCCAGGTGTAACTAGCTAGCTAGCGTTCTGAATCTGACCGTAACCCTGCGGATTATACTAACTAATCTGACAGTGCACATAGACGGATTTCCTACAATATGGCGGAACTGAATCCCTAACGAAATGACGTAGCTATGGTAACGTAATGCGTACACGTGCAGGACACTTGGGGAGCATTCAAAGGCCATACATAAACTAGAAGTAAAGCATGGAGCATCACTGGGGCTTCGAAACCAAAGATTTGAAATCCCAGCCCTGTACAGCCAAAACATTTCTGGTTTTCGTCCTTTCCTTCTAATCCTGGAATGATTCTGAGCTGGGCAACCAGGTACGTTCAAATAACTGTCGGGTTAAAACCAAAACTGTTTCAGCCCCCCAGGAGTAGCGTTGAATAGCCCTGTTCTCTCTGCCATTCGCTGAGGATTTAACCTGTTTTATACAGTAACACTTGTACGTAAGCTAAATTGGTTTCAGCATCATAATACGTATACATTGTAATCAAGCCAGTTCAGATTGTTCCCACGCTGTGCCCTTTTTAATGTTTGTTGTTTTGTTGAATGCACACCTATTGGACACGCCTCCCAGGCATCCAACCTGTCCATTGTTGGTGCATCCCTCTGCTCAGACGTCTGGTACCTGACAGATCTTATAATGCCTGGAAAGGTATTTTAATTATCAGTTAACCACATCACCATGCAATTTAGCAAGTGGCACCCAGAGATGTAGAGATTTCCTAATACCAATAACACTATTCCCACCCTTCACATGCACAAATAGTCAAGCAACAGTGCTTGAATGTCAAGATGTTGCTCTCTTGGGCATTGTTTACCTACACCATGTAATTCTGGAACAAAGAAAATACCAAAATAAGAGGAAACAAACCCAAAATGCCATCATTTTAATGAACAAGCCTAACTATATTTCATACAATTAGTTTTATCAAGGTCTCATGCAAATGACTATTGAGAGTTGCTTTGGAACATGCTGTTTATTTTCAGTTTAAGCATATTTGTCTGTCTGAAAAAGTTACTTCCATGCAAAATTACCTGTTTCTTTGTAGGGTGAAGGAAGGTTGCAGGTCTAATTCTTTATCGTAGATCTATGTACTTAAGGTGTAGTGTCTCGTTGTGAACAGATATTCTGGCAACCCTGTAGCAAACATTTTATCACCGCCCACTGAAAGAAAAGCTCTGACTTCAGCATTGAGCCTGTAATAACGCAGCCAACCACCGAAGGGAGCCAAAACAATGCTTATTCGACAGAAATGTCAACAGAAAAGTCACCATGTTCATTTTTAAAATGTTTTCATGGATGGGCTCGGTTTGAGTGTCTTCCATTCACATATCCTGACAGGAAAGTCCATGTTCATTACACAATTACTGTCAAAGCACAATTATAAAAAAGAAAATCTGATACAAGTGTTCATTTATAATTGAATTGATTGAATATTGAAAGTCCTACACTGCACAGTGCATATCAGTAAAAAATAATCCATGAAGTCCAAGGTAGACCTCCTGTAAAGAATTGTGTCATAGATCTGGGGAAAGTTATAAAAGAAATTGCTAAAGCATTGAAAGTTCCAAGGGGCACTGTGGGCTCCATCACTGTGAAATGGAAGAGCTTTAAAACCACAAAGACTCTTCCTAGATCTGGCCAAACTAAGTAACCAAGCAAAAAGGGCCTTTGTCAGGGAGGTGATAAAGAACCCAGTGGTTACTGTAAAAGAGTAGTTTTTCGATGCGAGCATCTGCCAGAAGTACAATAATCTCCGCAGCAATCCATGAATCAGACCTTTATAAGTATATAGATAAATGCCACTTCTGAGTAAAAGGCATATAACATGCATAAAGGATTCTGAGAGCATGAGGAAAACGTTTCTTTGGTCTGTTAAGAACAAAACTGCACTATTAGGCCTGAATGCCAAGCACTACCTATGGCAAAAACAATGTCAAGCTCATCAACTGGCTAATACCATCCCTATGGTGAAGCATTGTGGTGGGAGCATCATGCTGTGGGGATGCTTCTCAGCAACAGGGACTGGGAGACTGTTCAGAATTGAGGGGATAAACAGAGCAAAATACAATTTGGGGCAACGATTAATCTTTAAGCCTGATAACGTCCTAAAGCACACAACTGAAAGTTTGCTGGAGTGGTTTTGGGACAAGTTTGTGAATGTGCTTGAGCGGCCCAGCCGCTATATTCATTTTTTATAAAAACATGACTATACATTGTTTTTGTTTTGCTTAAAATTGAACAGAAAACAACAAAAAATTACTATGGATATATAGAGATTTGAGCTAAAATAACCTGAATGGTGTATAGGGGGACAGGAAAGGGATTTGTATTTCTGCATAACAGAACATAAAATGACTGCAAATGCCAAATAAACATGCCAAACAAACAAGGGATGAATGTTCAGATATTTTGGTTTTGGGGAGGGAAACAGGAGGTCTATGTTTCAGAAATAAAAATGTACAAAAACTACTAAACTATTTATAACAATTTATTCAAAATGTGACGAAGATGTGACAAGTTGCTGTAATACATAGTGAAATTAATATATTGCTTTTAAAAAGTTACATGTTGTGATGTAAGATATTTAAATATAAATATTTACAAATATGTAAATTAGCTGATCTAGAGGGACTTACAGTTTACAATTAAAAGAACGTGAGCTACACTGGACGACTTATAATGGCAGTCGCTTGGGTGGGGGTCCCTGGATAAGAAAGTTGGAAGAACCCTGTTCTAGAGGATTCTGTGAATTCCAAACTTGTGGCAACAGTTACAACAGCTTCAACTTGAAGATCACGGACATCATGATTTAAACTAGATATATTGACCTTGTTCTTTTCCACGTTCCCACTTGAAAGCCACATATATATTATTCCAGGTAAAGCCACTGCAAAACATTTGGTGAGGCATTTGCCATAGCAGTTGTGAGTCAGTTGTTGCAGTGATGCAACATTTTGATTTAGTTCAAAGAAAATATAAATAATGGAAGCAAACAATATAAAGCGGGTTACAGGGCTGGTTTCGAATGTGCTTTATATATTTTGGTTGATTAGTCTACCTAGACATTTTCAATCCAAAATACATTTGAATTAATCCACTAAGAGAATGGCGGTTATTAAAGTTTATAAAGGCCTCCAGTTGCATACAGCAAAAGTACACGATTCATGTTGCTTTCTCTGTGACTATCTAGGAAGGAAACCATCTTGTTAGACCATCTTTAAAATATAATTAATATGAACAAGTACTTCATTGCAGGGTTTTAATCCTCCCCAAGGCCAGGAATCTTTCCAGATTTTATTTTAAAGCATGTGACCTGATAAAACTCCGGTCTCATTGAAGCCCATAGGTAACGTTTTTACAATAGGTTAATCATATCATACCACAAAAGATCTAGCTCTTACCAAATGAGAAAAAACTACAGACCTGAGAATTTGTTTTCTGCCACCCCTGCTTCTAGAGATATCATACGAAGACAAATACCAGCCTAGGGCTTGAATACAGGGATTGTACTCAAATCGATAAATTAACACTAGATATGGATCCTATTTAAATTTACCATACAGAGATTGCTTCTATCACAAGGCTTGTACCTGTATTGCATTTTGGATGCAAAGGCATGGGGTGGGACATCAGTGAACTCCAATGTTCATTATAATAACATTCTACATAGTGACAATATGATTTTTATATTTTTCTGCAGTCACATTCAATGAGGGGATTAAATTAACACCGGCCTAGGGGTGCCCAATAATTTTTACTTGGTGAAAAGCGATTGGATTTGTTTTGAAACCATGCTGAAGTCGACTTAGAATAACATGGGTTAAATCAGAAGATGAGTAGAAACTGATTGCTTCCCAGTGAAAACTATTTTTAATGTGAAACAAAACAGATTATGGAAAAGGAGAGCAGACTTCTACCGTGTTTGTATCCTTTGATATGAGAGACAAGAAACAACATAAAACCAAATTTAGTGATGGTCTGTCCTTACAAATCCAGTCTGTATCAAAGCAGCTTCAACAGCTGATCTATGCCAGTTTAACAGACAGACAGCAAACAAATGAATAAAAAAACATGCTCACACAAACAATAGTTTACTATTAATTTAATTTAAAGCTGCAGTCCAGAATTCAGCCAGAAGCTTTGAAAAAGCAGTGTTCACCACCCCAAAATATGTCTATGTTTTGTACCAGGTCATTTAATGGTGTACTATGTCACTTATTGCTTATATGTTACAACTTGCAAAAAACTACTGATTTAATTTCTGTGATATGTAAAGAATTCAATTTGTACAATATGTTCAAAAAGTGTTGCACTTAAGATCCTGGAGTGCATCTTTTAGCTTGGAAATTCTGGTATATTAAAACAATCGGTAAAGAAATAGGGACATGGCTTTTGTTACTCTGATTTCTATAAAAAATCATTTCTGTTAAACTATTTGACATTTAAAAATCTAGGAGCCCTGTTGTCTTGGCAAAGCATGTGCATAAGAACAAAAGACAGTGGTCAGGCAAACAAAGGTTGTGATGTTATAAAGAATTTCTAGGAGACCGGCAAGCATTAGACATAGCCCCCAAGTGTATATCATGTTGTTTAGAATCAAACTGCAACGGCAGCCCAGCCCCATAGCACCAGGTAGAGTCCAGGCCTGACAGGCAGCTAGATGGTCTCCAACTTTTCATGCCCCCAGACATGCATCAGCACGACATCAGTGGCAGCCGTAAAGGGGAACTGAACAGGGCACAGCCAGGGAAAGTAGACGTTAATCTTGTGGCCAACTGGGGGGCCCAGACTAGCGGAACTGTTAAGCCTGGCCTGTGTACACAGATTACAGGCATAGAGCAATCAGCAATGTGTTCCTCCATATTATTCCAGTTCAGTGTAGGCACTCAGTGGCTTTACCACACTGCAGGATGTAGGATCAGGTAACCCTGCTCATTGGACTCCTTTAGGAGTAGGACGACGTTGTAAAAATGGTGCAAAATACATTTTAGATTGGTACTGTATTGTTTGATCCTACGTTTTTTTATGTGCACCTAAAACTACTGTCATTAAAAATGGCAATGAAACTGAAATAATGCAGGAATGTATGGCAACAGGAAATGTAACTAGAACAAGAGGAGATTAACATAACATCATCTTTGGTGTTCATTCAGTGTGATAATACCCTCCAGTTAAAACAGAGAGTATTATAGTTCACACAGTGGAAGACTGTCTTAGTTTCAGTGGACTGCAAGTATTCACACCTCCTTGGATTTTTACATTTGTTTTAAGTTATGGACTGTATATGTTATTATCATCAATAAACATACATGAACTAGGCTAATCTAGTTTCAACAGTAATGACTTAAAAAACAACATATATAAACATTCAAGAGAAACCAAGAGAGAAGGTACTTAAATGATGAAATAATGATGAAGTAATGCAGGGAAGGAAAAAAGTATAAGACACACATATGTCCCACAGTTAGGCATGTAGTATGAACAGTAGATGATTCATTGAAACAGCACATTTATGGGAAATAATAATATTATATATGGCTATGGAGAGACCCTTTGTATACAAGATCAAGAGGCCAACATTTTAGTGTTGGAGCCAACAAGCCTACGCATCCATATTCAGGGTGTGTCTATATATCTGCTCTGAGCAACAAAGATAAATTCGACTGCCCTCCATATCAGCCATGAGATGATCCACACACTCTTAACAAACCTCTATGCTTGATCTTTTGAAAAACATTTCTTTCTGAAATGTCTGTCTAATGTTTCCTGAATTAAGCATCCAGCATCCTGTAAGGCAATATTACTATAAATGTTGTGTATTCATTCAAAGGGCCACAACATTTCTAAGTACCAGTAAATGTCTGTGTACTATGGATACAGATTGTGGAGATATACCTGGGAAATATGTTTTCTAAAACCAGCAGAGCAGGGTTAGTTTTGCATATGATTTGACATTTTCTTCCGTGAAGTGTCCTGTAACACAACATGACTGGCTCCCCCCTTCCCCTTCACAACATAGATGAATGAGGAGGCACCAGCACTGTGACAGGGGTACAAGGAGGAAGACTGAGGTCACACCTGAGGGCCACGGACAGTCTGTCTGTCTGACTGGGACAAAGTGGTAATAACACAGACCTCGAACTAGGGTGCAAGTCCAGGCTACTGAGGCCAGTGAATCATGCACGTATTTCACTGTAGACTAAAGCCCTGTTGTTGATGGATTTAGCATTGCAATTGCAAGCACAGGTCAATCAATTCCTTTCTGTGGCATTGGAGAAATGGAGTGTTGACTCTGGTGAGAAAAGTGCACATTCTATCTTAGTGTTGACCATTCCTAGACCAGCCTTTAAGTATAGACAGTCCACCCCATTTGTGTTACGCTGTGCCATATTCACAAAGGCTAATGGCTGATAGGTTCCAGCAAGGCTGCAGTGCAAGTCCACTGTAAGTACTGTACTGCACCTTCACTGTGATCCTTTATTACTGAATCATGAAGCCAGACGGCGGGGCCACGCGAGGGGCGGGCCTCTGAGGCAGAGCAGGGGGATACGGAGATGTGAAGACATGCGGGTACCCAGGGCTGATGCTGGGCAAAGGAACCCCCGTCCTGGGGGGTATAGGAGGGTATATAGTGGCAGGATAGGAAAAGACTTCCGGCTTCGGCTGAGGGACTACAGACGGGGGTTTTTGGGTTGGAGGTGGAGGTGGGGCTCTCCTGGGCTGGGGCACGGGGGAGTGGTTCTGGTCATTGTGGCTGTTGGCTTCTGTATAGAACAGGGACGGCCTGGCAGAAAGCACCTCCGGCTGGGAGCAGGAGACAGGCACCTGAGGCAGTGGAGGGCCCTTCAGCAATATCTCCCGCAACTTGTCAATCTTCACCCTCCTTAGGTGGGCCAGCTTCCTCTTGCTCTGGAACAAGTCAATGAAGGTATCTAGGGTAACATCGCCATCCAGGAACGAATCAGCCATGTTCTGTAAAGAGAGATGTAGGAAAGACAAAAACGTTTTTAAAAAGCACACTGGAGATTCCATGAATAGATTCAAATCTAACATCTGTCTCCATCCAACTTGTTAGCCACAAATCAATGGTTCACAAAATCTCTTCAGGTAAGATTATTTGAATTTTAGTTTCGCTCCTGATTGAGTCCTTTACTGTCAAACATGATAATTACTTGACAATTTGATTCAGGTGTGCTAGATCTGATAAAGTAAATGTATCAATATTGTGTAATTGTTTGATTATCTACAGAAACAAATGCAATTGATATTTATTTTTATTTTTTATAACCCTAGTTCAAACACATGGAATGGCATGGAGTCCCGGAGGAATAGTTTAAAACAACTGCCATAAATAACAGCAGAAGAAGGGAGGAAAAAGAAAGGCAGTATAGTGTTTAAACTGCCACCACAAGAGACATTAGATCATGACAGGGCGAGAGAGAGAGGAATGAAGAGAGAAAAAAAGACAGGAACAATGACAGTGGAGAAAAATAGATCTGCTTCCTACCTCAGTCTCCTCTTCAATCTTAGCTCCTTCTGCCTGCAGTAGAGCAAGCAATGTGTCCAACGAACTGTTTCCAGGGCTGTGGTCTGTGAGCGAAAGACAAAAACAGGCAAATGGGACTTAAAGGATCTGATGCTAATGTCTTGGTGCCAGGTACCACAGCACACCTTCAGAGGTCTAGTGGAGGCCATGCCTCGACGGGTCAGGGCTGTTCTGGCGGCAAAAGGGGGACCTACACAATATTAGACAGGTGGTCATTATGTTATGGCTGATCGATGTGTATTGACTTGACATAATATATTTGGGTCATTTACAGTTGTGCTCATGAGTTTGCATACCCTGGCAGAAATTGGGAAGTTTTGGCATTGATTTTGAAAATATGACTGATCATGCAAAAAACTCTTATTTAAGGATAGTGATCATATGAAGCCATTTATTATCACATAGTTGTTTGGCTCCTTTTTAAATCAATGATAACAGAAATCATCCAAATGGCCCTGATCAAAAGGCCTTGGCCTTGTTACAGACACACAAGGTGACACACAGTTGAAAATGGCAAATTAAGTTTATTTGTATGAGTTTGTTAGCTCTCACGTGGATGCATTGAGCAGACTAGATACTAAGCCATGGGGAGCAGAAAAGACAAGGTAATGGAACTTTATAAAGATAGAAAAGGATATAAAAACATATCCAAAGCCTTGCAAATGCCAGTCAGTACTGTTCAATCACTTAAGAAGAGGAAAATACAGGAATCTTTTGATACCAAGCCAAGGTCAGGTAGACCAAGAAAGATTTCAGCCAAAACTGCCAGAAGAATTGTTCGGGATACAAAGAAAAACCCACAGGTAACCTCAAGGGAAATACAGGCTGCTCTGGAAAAAGACTGTGTGGTTGTTTCAAGGAGTACAATACGACGATACTTGAACAAAAATGATCTGCATGGTCGAGTTGCCAGAAAGAAGCCTTTACTGTGCCGATGCCACAAAAAAGCCTGGTTACAATATGCCCGACAACACCTTGACACGCCTCACAGCTTCTGGCACACTGTAATTTGGTGTGGTCTCGACCATAAGCGCTACGTTTGGAGAGGTGTCAACAAGGCCTGTAGTGAACAGAATACCATCCCCACTGTGAAGCATGGTGGTGGCTCACTGATGTTTTGGGGTGTGTGAGCTCTAAAGGCACGGGGAATCTTGTGAAAATTGATGGCAAGATCAATGCAGCATATTATCAGAAAATACTGGCAGACAATTTGCATTCTTCTGCATGAAAGCTGCGCATGGGACGCTTTTGGACTTTCCAGCACGACAATAACCCTAAACATAAGGCCAAGTTGACCCTCCAGTGGTTACAGCAGAAAAAGGTTT
The DNA here is from genome assembly GCA_016801175.1 of Esox masquinongy. Taxonomy (NCBI): domain Eukaryota; kingdom Metazoa; phylum Chordata; class Actinopteri; order Esociformes; family Esocidae; genus Esox; species Esox masquinongy. The sequence continues at coordinate 2,856 of JACXGI010001920.1, read as the reverse complement.
CTGGAGTGGCCATCACGGTCTCCTGACCTTAATATCATTGAGTCACTCTGGGGAAATCTCAAATGTGCGGTTCATACAAGACGACCAAAGACTTTGCATGACCTGGAGGCATTTTGCCAAGACGAATGGGCAGCTATACCACCTGCAAGAATTCGGGGCCTCTATTACAAAAGACTGAACGCTGTCATTGATGCTAAAGGGGGCAATACAAAGTATTAAGAACTAAGGGTATGCAGACTTTTGAACAGGGGTCAGTTCATATCTTTGTTGTCATGTTTTATGATTGTGCCATTCTGTTATGACCTACAGTTGAATGTGAATCCCTTAAGAAATAAAACGTGTTTTGCCTGCTCACTTATGTTTTCTTTACAAATGGTACATATATTACCAATCCTCCAAGGGTATGCAAACTTTTGAACACAACTGTACATAGAAAAGATTAATTTGGTCCATCTTAGATCATGTCCATTCAGTCTCCCAGTATCAAACTGGTGCAATAACCCCACTCTATGGCCAGAGGTGTCCTACCCGGACATCTATTCCTACCTTATTGAGTCTCCAGGTAAGCAAATTACCAGTGAAATAGTTTACTTTTCATTCCTGCTCTACAAATAGTATGCAAGTTAGTAATAGCAACATGCTCTGACAACGGACCTGGCTAGCTACATTTGCCCAGTCAGTCTGCAGCTAATACATTCAGTAGGTGACACTGACAGCAGTACAGCATGACAACAAAATAGGTGCAAAATGGAATGGCAAGAGGGCCAACCAGCCAACCAACCAACCAACAACACAGCAACTCTTCGACATAAACAAGCGTTATTACTTTAAGCCGGCCGGTTTGTCTTGTTTATGGTGTTGTAATCTACATGGGATGCGGGTTTGTTTTCCCCCTCAACGGGGTGTGGAGATGAGTCTCCTCTGGATGACACATTACCGGTCTAACGTATAGGGCTGGGTGATGGATCTCATTAGGCTAGCTATTACAAGAGAATTCTGAGCAATTTTGAACAGACTGAGTCATTTTTCATTGATGCATTTGGTGGTGATTAATTTACTGTCAGAAAAAGAAGATAATGGGGAAAAAAAGCATTCACTTGAGTCACTTCGCTTTATGCACTGATTCTTCAAATCCGTTTACGTTTTCTGGCTTGAACAAGAGCAGCACCTGTCAAAAAAACTTTTTCCCTTAACAATGAAAAACCTCCAGGGGGCTCCTTCAAACAGGTAGAATCCACTCTACCTTGAAATGTGGGGCCTCAAGCAAGTGATTTACACAAGTTTGCACAACAAAATCTAGCGGCTTGAGTATTCTTAGATAGACTATATTTGATTTTAAGTATGTGGACAACCCTCCTAATTATTGAGTTCAGGTGTTTCAGCCAAACCCATCGCTCACAGATGCATAAAATCCAGGACAGCCATGAAATCTCCATAGATAAACATTGGCAGTACAATGGATCATACTGAAGAGCTCAATGAATTTAAAAAAAGTGACATTTCTTCCCTACAAGATCAGCCCTGGTCAACTCTAAGTGTTTTAATTGTGAAGTGGAAGCGTCTAGGAGCAACAACAGCCCAGCCACAAAATGGTAGACCATGCAAATGCACAGAGCGGGGCCACCGAGAGCTGAACCACGTAGCACGTAAAAATCGCCTATCATCTGTTCATTACTCACCACAGAATTCCAAAATGCCTCTGGAAGCAACATCAGCAAAAGAACTGTGGGCTGGGAGCTTCACGAAATGGGCTGTTTTCCATGTATGTTGCCGATTAAAAAAAGGTCAGACAACCCAGCCCAGGTGTCACATTAAAACAGTCTTAGCACGTGTAACCAATACGAAGGAAGAGAAATAGGATAGGGCGGGACGAGGAAGTATTCAGAGTTGTCTACTGACAGGTATAAAATGTACAGTATCTCACAAAAGTGAGTACACCCCTCACATTTTTGTAAATATTTGATTATATCTTTTCATGTGACAACACTGAAGAAATGACACTTTGCTACAATGTAAAGTAGTGAGTGTACAGCTTGTATAACAGTATAAATTTGCTGTCCCCTCAAAATAACACAACACACAGCCATTAATGTCTAAACCGCTAGCAACAAAAGTGGTACCCCTAAGTGAAAGTCCAAATTGGGCCCAAAGTGTCAATATTTTGTGTGGCCACCATTATTTTCCAGCACTGCCTTAACCCTCTTGGGCATGGAGTTCACCAGAGCTCCACAGGTTGCCACTGGAGTCCTCTTCCACTCCTCCATGACGACATCACGGAGCTGGTGGATGTTCAGTCAGGCTTAGGTGAAGAGCCTGTTAAAGAGCACGGCATTGTGAGATTGTTGCCGTGCTGTACGCTGCTTGCTGTTACCTATCTGGCTACCTGCCAAACTTTTTCGAATTTACTCTTTGTAAACTAATTGGTTAAATTCTACTTTAAGAGTTTACCAACGCAATATTTTATCTGTTGACCTTTTTACACAACTTTTCTACACCGGGACTCTATTTGGACATAATTAACGGAACTACTCACCCCTGAACACCCGCAGCTAAGTACCATTACTATGCCTTATCACCTTAATTGTTGTAGCTACAACACGGAGAACTATCGTCTTCAGGTAAAGATAGCAGAGTTAGAGGCTCGGCTTCAGACGCAGATGTCAGGCAATGATTATGTTAGTGTAGAAATGGAAAAAACTGCGTCTGTGCCACCAGGAAGAAACGACAGTGTTGTTAGCCCCCCGGCACAGCTCCTGCAGCCGGGCAAGAACTTTCTCTTGGTCACTGGGAAGAAATGCCGTCGACCAGTTAAACCTGGGTCGCTGCTAGAGCCGACTGAGATTTTCAACAGGTTTT
>JACXGI010001919.1:67495-82485 GCA_016801175.1 Esox masquinongy | reverse complement strand
GTTGTCACATGTAGCACACAGCCAGTACTTGCCAGAAATTCCTGCAGTTCCTTTAATGTTGCTGTAGGCCTCTTGGAAGCCTCCCTGACCAGTTTTCTTCTTGTCTTTTCATCAATTTTGGAGGGACGTCCAGTTCTTGGTAATGTCTCTGTTGTGCCATATTTTCTCCATTTGATGATGACTGTCTTCACTGTGTTCCATGGTATATCTAATGCTTTGGAAATTCTTTTGTACCCTTCTCCTGACTGATATCTTACAATAAGATCCCTCTGATGCTTTGGAAGCTCTCTGTGGACCATGGCTTTTGCTCTGAGATGCAGAAAATGTCAGGAAAACCCTACTAGAACAGCTGAACTTTATTTGTGATTAATCAGAGTCACTTTAAATGATGGCAGGTCCGTAATGATTGCTTTTGAACATGAGTTTAAATGTGATTGGTTAATTCTGAACACAGCCACATCCCCAGTTATAAGAGGGTGTGCACACTTATGCAACCAGGTTATTGTTAGGTTTTTATTTTTCATTTTTCCCCCTCAAATATTTCAGTTTGATTTTCAATTGAATTGTTCACATTGTAGGTCACATTAAAAGTGGAACAAGCTCTGACACGATTTATTTTTGTCTCATTCTTTTACATCACAAAAACATGGCATTTTGACAGGGGGGTGTAGACTTCTTATATCCACTGTATATTTGTCAATTTGTATGAGCATTTCGGATGGTTCCTGATCTGAACTACATCTCAGAGAAATAACCTCGTACTTGTTGACCGAAGCTAATGGAACCAAACAGCATTTAGGAATTGATTGTAATACCACATCTGTTGAGGGAGAGGTAATAGCATCAGTTTTGTTATCTTTAATAAAATCTGTTTTGGTAGCCAATATTTTTATTTTACTGTTGTCTTTGTAGAATAAAGATAACAGTTGGCTTAATATCCTCATTGTCATCTGTTTTAATCATGACTGTTTGTCTAATAGATAACAGTGTATATCTAATTTTTTAAATAACTAAAACATTTCTTTGTATCATTATATTCTGAGTGCCCTATTTTTCGACGTTTCACATCCTGTTTGGTCGAGTGGGTGTTAGCAAAAATATTTAAAGATATGTGAACACACAATGTAGACCCCACCCTCTTACACATATATACATCTTACAATCTGATCAGATTGTTCTGTTGCTGGTCAGAGACTCTGCTACCCCAAAAGAGAGAGGAACATTATTTAACTGCCCCTTTAAAATGTTTCTGCCCACTATAACAGAGTAAGGGTGTTGACAAATAAAAGGACACTCCACAAAGCAGCATTATTGTTGGTTCATCAGCTGCATATTCCTGGCATGAAACACGAGGCCTGGCTTTGTATTATCTGCCAGAATATTTTTTAAGTCCCCTTTCAATATTTTACAAAACCTCATCTTAAAGACAAGGCTGTGTTTTTTTTTACTAGTTTTCTTTAGTGAATTATTCATAAGAAAATGCGCTAAGGAGAAAATCAACACCACAAAGGATGGGTGAAAATTACATTTCAGTACCATGGACAGCAACACACAATCGGTTTACATGGCAGCCACACAGTGTACATTCAGCACCACCTGTAGCCCAAAGCCGTATTGCATCAAGCCTGGACAGCGCCTAACCCCAGCTGTTGTTTCTGCTCTGCAATCCATCATCCGTGAGTTATGTATAATACAAGTTATTTTCTTATTATGATATGTGTTTACTACATCTCAGTCAAGGTCAGTGTTCAAGCCCATGTTTATAAGGGGTTAATTGGACAATGAAGTGTTTAGTGCTACTCTGCAGTTCTCTTATAATGGGATTACTTGAGTTCCTCTCAAACCACAAACATTCTCTGTCATCTTGAGCATAATTGCAACCCAAATCCTCTAGTTCTACAAAGAATGTACCAGAGAGAAGCAGTTATGCTGATTAATGTGATTAAGTCTTTCTCTTTTTTTTTATCCGAGGACCTAATTGAGTGGTGACTGAGGCAAACGTCATAGTAGATACTAGAAAATTAAAACCATTCTGAAATACAGAGAAGAAAAACAAAGTTGAATCAGTTATGTGGCAAAATATCTTCAATCACTTATTCACTCACTCGTCGATGTGCTGTGGATTTGATAGAATTAATACAGATTGAAGGATTAACTCCAGTGAGGTCGCAATCCTCTGGCTCCAATACCCAAAGGAATGTCCAACTGAAAAGTAATATGGAGGATGTTTAAGACTTAATCTAAGAATGATCTTGTTGTATGTTTCCTCAGTTGGCCTTCATTTCAATTATTTACATGTTAATTGAAATGTTGTCTGTTTGTCTGTAAGTCCTACCTAATTAATGTCAGACAACATAATTGAATATACAACTGTGAGTCCCCCCCAGATAACAGAACCACATTAACCATCACACTTTACAGAATATGCTGCCGTTTCCTCAATGCTTTAACGGGGACCATACAGTGTTTTATTAGACTCAGAAGTCTGGTAAGACAATGCTCACAAAAATGTTTTTTGAAACCTGAACCGTGGTATAGCTGTGTTGAACTAAACATACCATAAATATATTGTGTGTGCATTAATGCGTTGGCGTTCCTGCCTTTGTGCATCTTATCTCCATTAACAGTTGAACATGCATACAGATTTGTTGTTGTTGACTGAATTTGTGTGCATTGTGTATGTGGGCGGTAGCCTTCTACACTGTCATCCGTTCCTCTCCCTATGATAAATGGTCTACACTTGTGTCTTCTGACCCGCTACCCACAGAGCTCTCACCGCTGAGATAAGAATACAAACACTGACCCAACCTTTCCGGCAGATAAACTGAATTTTCTTGGCCTCTGCATCAACACCCTGTTAAGCCAGGTCATCGCTTAGCTTTCCTGTCTGTGGTGCACTGGATTGGTAAACAAAGCAGTGAAAGTGGACATTTTGTATTATTTATTTTTTGCACTGTAAGCTGTAAACCGGCACCTCACACCACACCCGTGATAACCGGCTGTCACCTTGAAGTTCACACTTTAGAAAACCAAATGTCAAAACCAAATGCAGGTTTTTATTATCATTGCAAAACAGAGTTAAATGAATTGCTCTTCCAAGGAAGTAGTAACTTCACAATCACTTCTGTGGACACCTGTTGTGTGTCAAACCTCTGCAGATCAGGGTTAGCTTTCCTTCGCCTCTTCGGTTGGTTTCTGCATTTCCACTTCATGAAATCTCTCACCCACGTCTCTAAGATGAAAGTTGAAGTGTGAGCAAGCATTTCCTGAAGCCCAATATGTGGGCTGGGGGAGGTGATGTATTGTTTCATTACAGTCGTGGAAATGCATGGCAGAACTCACCGGAAGGCTAGATACACGGCGCTCATTCACTTGAATTATCTAACATATTAGATAAGCCCATTCACTGTGGTAATGCATGTGCAACGTTTGCATCATTTTTCTCTCCCTACGATATGGTTTACTCCCCAAATGCCCTTTCAATGGTTTATAGGAAGATAATTTGCTGGACTGAAGCGAATGAAATCAAATGCTCTGCTCTTTAGTGACTTATACTGTACTATCAACAGGGGTTTTACAGAGGAACATTGTGAGTGCAGGACTTTTGCTAACGGTTCTGGACAATATGGCATTCAAGAATCACAACCTCTGACCACTGACCAAGGCAAGAAGAGACTTTGTGAAGTTTACACTATGAAGTACATGTTTGAGAACAAGGGTTTGAAAATGACGGCATTACTTTGGGTTGCGCAAAGAAATACACTACTGTTCAAAAGATTTGAGTCACTTTGAAATGTCTTTGTTTTCTTGGCCTTCTTTGGACTAGTTGAGTATCTGGAGCATCAGCAATTGTGGGTTTGATTACAGGCTCAAAATGTCCAGAAATAAAGAACTTTCTTTCTGAAACTCGTCCGTCTATTCTTGTTTTGAGAAATGAAGGCTATTCCATGCGAGAAATTGCCAAGAAGCTGAAGATCTCGTACAACGCTGTGTACTACTCTCTTCACAGAATAGCGCAAACTGCCTCAAACCAGAATAGAAAGAGGAGTGGGAGGTCCCGATGTGCAACTGAGCAAGAACACAGTTCCAAACTATGCAAGAACTATTTAGGGAAGAAGCAGTCAGCTGGTATTCTGTCTATAATGGAGGGGCCAGCATGGATCTAAAACCTATTGAGTTGTTGTGGGAGCAGCTTGACCATATGGTATGTAAGAAGTGCCCATCAAGCCAATCCAGCTTGTGGAAGGTGCTTCAGGAAGCATGGGGTTTCTCTTTGGATTACCTCAAGTAATTTACAACAACTGTAGAATACCAAAGGTCTGCAAGGCTGTAATTGTTGTAGATTGGAGGATACTTTGACGAATGACTAACCTTGTCAATGACTATAATTCCAATTCATTTTGCTATATTTCTTATTCAAACTCATTTCATGTGAGTTTTCATGGAAAACCAAGGAATTTGTGACCCCAAGTGACCCCAAACATTAGTGTATGTGGTTGTACTGTAGCTCAGTCAGCATATGTAATCAGGTTCCTTGCTGACATCAATATCAGTGTCTGTGTGCTATATGGAACAACTTCATATTTACTTCCTTGTTCTGTATGATAACAAAGATGCTATGAACAGGGAGTCGCTGAAGAAAAACTGAGACATATTCTGGATCACAACATCAAATCCACAAGCAGTGTGTGTGCAGCAAGATTGTCGGCTCTCTCATATGTGATACAACAGAGGGGTAAACCCTAACCAACTGATGCAGAAAGGGATGTTTGTACACGGAACACAAAAGGGCAAAAGCCTCCAGTCCACAGAGGCCCCACGTAAGCAATGCATCAGCCCTAGGTGGAAAAACAAGAGGGTGGTGGGACAGAAACCAGGGAAAGCTGCCAAACTGTCATGGCTTCCTGTGCCAATGTCAAGACGGTGCAGAGGCATGGCGAAAGGGGGAGACATCAGGACTGAACAAAGCTGAGTGGGTTGAAGGAAAACACTGGGCCGCAATGCAAGGCTACTGCCAAGGAGTATTTATAACACTGTGCATCATGTGCAGCCTTCTGGTATTATGCAACGGCGAACTGTACAAATGTACTCTTCTTCTCCAGCCATTGTTTATTTTACCAATGCCCTTTTCTCTGTATCTAAAGCATTTCATGTTTTTTGGCACTGTCCTTTTTATGAAAGACAGACACACTTTAATGTGATGGGTGGTGTCAAAGAGTCTAAGCAGGCACAGCTTGACCATAGTATACCGATCAATACCCCAAGAAAGGGGAGTGTCCAAGCCTTGGATGCAGGTGAAGGCAGTGGTAACATGACGTAACATGAAGTAGACACAAAGTCCATTTCCTATGCCCTGGGACGTGATAATGATCATTATTAATAGTTATTAGCGCTTGTGTTTTAGCTTCTTCTTTATCAGCTATTATAGGAAACAATGTGCTACAAAAGTTGTGCAGCAAATGAACAGTTTGCGGCATAGTGCATGTTCCCTTTCTAAGATGTAGCTAATGGAACTCGTTGAATACAGAATGTGGTCCTTTCACTCCTCCAAGGCTACCAAGATGTTACAATCCAGATCATTATTAATTCATACAAGACGGCTTGTTCATGTTCTGATCGTATCTGCCAGACTATTTATCACAGAGAATTGCTGTGCTACTGCCAGATGGTCCGTCTAGCTCGGACCAGCTCAGATGGAAATGTACAGTTCCGAAGTTCTCCACTGTGGATTGGCTTTGAATGAGCAGAGATCTATTTAGAACACTAGAGTATATTATATATATATATATATTTATATATATATATATATATATATATATATATATATATATATAGTGTGTGTGTGTGTGTGTGTGTGTGTGTGTTTGTTCTGCATTCAGCCAGAATGACAACAGGGCATTTTTCAGGCACATGGTGGATAGGGATATGGTCACAGCCTCAGTATAGCATTACCTCTTCTATAACACAGAAACACAGAAGAAAAAGGGAAGAGAAGTGCATTGTGCAGTGAAGCAAAGAGAAACCTGGAGATGACAAAGTAGGTGACCGTCTCGCCCAGCTACATGTACATCAATCGGTGCTGCCAATGAGTACTGCACGCCTACTGCTAGGAAACCTTCTTTCTTGCTGGTCACTACTATTTAAGTGTTGCACATGGATCTGGATGTTAGGAAATGTTGGGTGCAGTTTCTCACTGGCATCATGTTTTTCAATTATGTTTTCTGCTGCCAGAGGAGAAGGAGTATTGCTCACCTACCTCCATTGTCAATGTATGTTTAATGAATGCATCCCGCTTGGTTTCGCCTCTCCAAACTCTGATGAAATGTTAATGTTCTGGGGCTGGGTGGTGGCCTGACAACTTGACAATGTATGGGAGGGGAGCGTGGCACACAGGCTTGATCCGGCGAGGCATGGCTTCTCTCAGCAGGTGGATGAGGCATGACAGGTCTGTTGAGCTGGAGCCTTGACAGCAAGGCTAGTGCATACATCTTCATCTGGCGGTTGTTGATCTAGCCTAATTCCTGCATATCATGGCAGATTTTTGAATATGTTGTATTCAAAAATTCACTCGCTTAAGGCATTAGCGAGTGAATGCACTGTGTGATTTTGACCCTGATTTTCCCTATACTACACCCTACCAGAAACACATCTGATGTCTTAAGCTATTACCAAAGCAACAGAGAACTTGAAGATAATCTACAGTACTGATTAGATTGGATTCAACTTTATGGTCATTGAACAGTGCAAGTACAGTACAACAAAATGCAGTTAGCATCTAACCAGAAGTGCAAATAGAGGAGGGCAGAACATTTACAAGTATTAAGTATATGTATATTACCAGTGGAATGTGTAGATGTGCAATTAATGCAAGTGCAGTACAAATGGCAATACTAAATATGCAATAAGGCAAATAGAGGAGGGAAGAAATTAGGTATTAGGTATAGTGTATGTTACAGCTGGGATAATAGTAGTTCGGGTACAAATGGCAATTTTAAAATGGCATTCAAGATGTGCAAACGAGGCAAATGAAGGAGTGATGTATTAAGGTAGCATGTGCCCCCGAGATACAGAGATAGAAGCAATGAGGTCCCGAGGTAGACATGCGTGTGTAACAACTGTAAAAATGCAAGCACAATGGCAATTCTAAATGTGCAAAGAGGGCAAATTGAATGTACAAGGTGCATGTGCAACTGAAATGCAGGGATAACAGTGGTGAGGTTCCTGAGGTAGACATGTACCTTTAACAACTGAAAACCTCCATTATCAGGCATAGCAAGGCAGTGTCAGAGTAGTACAAGGGAGTAGTGCAACAAGGTCCCACAGAGGCGGAGGGTCATGGTAAGTGATGGGTCACAGAGTTCACAGAGTTATCTGGGTCACAGAGTTCACAGAGTTATCTGGGTCACAGAGTTCACAGAGTTATCTGGGTCACAGAGTTCAGCAGGGTTACAGTGGATGGGAAGAAACTGTTCCTGAGCCTGCTGGTGCGGGACCGAAGAGACATGTACCGCCTGCCTGATGGTAGGAGTGCAAACAGTCGGTGGCATGGGTGTGAAGGGTCCCTGATGATCCTGCGTCCCCTGCACAGACACCGCTTCCACGGGAGGTCTACGATGGCAGGAAGCTGGGCACCAGTGATGTGCTGGGCGGTTTTCACCACCCGTTGCAGGGCCTTCCGGTCGGCTAAGGAGCAACTGCTAAACCACACTGTGGCGCAGTTAGTCAGAATGCTCTCAATTGTGCCGCGGTAAAAGTTCACAAGGATCTTGGTGGACTGGCGGGCTTTCTTTAGCCTCCTCAAAAAGTGCAGGCGCTGCTGTGGCTTTTTGACCAGGGCTGAGGTGTTGAGTGTCCAGGAATGGTCCTTGGAGATGTGGACACCCAGGAATTTGAAGCTGGACACACGTTCCATCTCAGTACCATCGATGAGGACAGGGGCGAGGCTGCAGCCTTTAGACTTTCTGTAATCCACAATGAGTCCCTTGGTTTTCTTTGCGATGAGGTCCAGGTTGTTGTCAGCGCACCATGCCGCCAGGCGCTTGACCTCTTCCCTGTAGGCTGACTCATCATGTTCACTGATCAGGCCTACCACCGTGGTGTCGTCTGTGAACTTGAGGATGGTGTTGGAACTGTGTACAGGAACGCAGTTGTGGGTGAAGAGGGAGTACAGGAGGGGGCTCAGCACACAGCCTTGTGGAACCCCAGTGTTCAGGATCAGGGTGGAGGAGGTGAAGTAGTCTAACCTGACAGACTGGAGTCTGTTGGTTAGGAAGTCCAAAGTTCAGTTACAGAGAGAGGGGCTGATACCCAGGTCATGGAGTCTGTTGACCAACCTAGAGGGGATGACCGTGTTGAATGCTGAGCTGAAGTTGAGCTGGCAGTTGTGATTTAATTACACTATGCCCAGCTTATCCCATTACCCACAGAGAATAGGTCACGTCTTCACATGATTTGAACTTTGTTATTGATCTGAGGTTGTTTACAACATCTACTGCACATATGCAACATTCTGCTTTTAAAATTCTTTGTTAAACACTTTTTTACCCAGGTAATTCTTATTTTTTATGTCAACCTGTTTAAAGACATTCTACTGCAATACCAGACAACATACAGAACCACACAGATAATATAAAAAATAATACAAAATTATGAACTATATACAAGGGAATCGCCAATACCAGCAAATGACAGTGGTACACATATGGAGAACAGCTGGACGGATTCAGCAACTGCACTGATCAGCTTGCTTAAAGTTATTTTGCTATTTGTTATTAAAGTTATTTTGCTATTTAGCAGCAAATTGAAAATAATGATGACCGAAGGAAATGTAGGCTTTTTGATTGACCAGAGAGACATATTTTAACGTCTTTTGATACAGCATCCTGTTTTTTTAGAACAAATTTTTGATTGGTTGTGAATTCAGGGACAACTTCCTGAATGTGTACAGAGCCTTTAATTTACTGTGCTGCTCTCATATTGTACACTTTAAATATGGTCGACTAATTCAGGGCATGAGTTGATGTCCCAATGCAGTTAATTACATTGAAATGTCTCACCCAGCTCATTTACCCTGAAAATGCAAAAAGGTGTTTCAGTTGCCATTAATTCATTATCCAAACTAGCTGAGCCAATTTGGGAGCCTCCATTCATGTTGGTCTCATGTGAGAAAAAAATATCTACATTTTTCTGATTGAATAAAAACTGGATTGGAATGGAGGTTGAAAGGGTGAATGAATTTCTATGGTGTATCAATGTTAGTTTTTATGAGCCTGATGTTTTGGAGATGGTCTGAATTTCCTAACCTAAAATATTACTATTTGACAGCCCAGCTTTGGCAGGCTAGATTAAGCACCGGTTTTCACCTTTGTTAAGTTAATGGGCTGTTTGTCCTAGACTAGATAAAGAATGAATGAACAACCTTTTTATTTACAATGACATACACGTTTGGAAAGCATCTCATAAATTATTGGGTTACAGTGTACCTCTCTCACTTTTTGCTTGCTTTTACATGGAGCAATCCCTGATTTCCATCTTATTTTAACCCTCTGACAGCTAGGGTTTTAAAATCCGCCTGTCACTATCTTGACATTTTGGCTTCTAAAATGGTCATCCTTTATAGTAGAAGGAAGTGCTTTATATTCTGGGATTCTGCAGAGCCTCAGCTACATGAAGGATGTATTGAAAACACATTTTCTGAGACACTTACATGAGTAATAATGTGAAATTGTCAGAAAAATGTAAAAATGCTTGTGCACATAATTTTTATAAAATAACAAAATGAACATGGCATTTTTTTTTACGCTCATCCACATCCTTTTTTTTCTCACAAATTCTGATAATCATTGAAAATGCCCACATGGGGTCACTGAACTTATTCTGTCATATTGTACTTCCAAAAGCCATCACTAGATGACAGTCCCTTCTTTTTTGAACTCAGGATTTTTTTTTCATGTGGTGTCTTGAATAGGGGGTGCCTTTATTTCCTTTGGAATTCCCTACATGTGCCATATCTGGAAGTGGTGGAGATTAGAACAGGGATGTGTCCAGTCTTCCTTTGGATGGTTATATCCACAGGTGACCCTCTACACAACACAGCATAGGCGCACATTTGACCACTAGCTACCCTACCGTTATATCAAGTTATCATATAGGCCTAGTAATTCCACTAAAACAATGCTAAATAATAATAAACATTATCATAGAATAGCATTTAGGCTAAACTTACCCTATTTTACAAATGGGTCGATTCCATCCTGATACTTTTCATCGTCTGAATGTTCAGACCCATTTTCACTATCATCGCTCTCCATATTCATTTATTCCACTTCTTTCGCCGTTTGGCCATTTCTTTTTTCTCAAAACAATTGCTTGTAGCAACTGAATGCGTCTTCAATGCAATCCAAGTGCATAATGACTTTAGTGGGAGCATGGTAAGTGCGACAGGCGCCTCCCCCCCTGGAGCGATCGCTCGCTCTTTCTCTCTCTTTTGGGGAGGGGGGTGACATGGATAGACTTCGCATTGGATTGGTTTATGGATTGTAGACTTCTAAACAACAGAAAAAGATCAAGTATAATTAGTTAGTGCTGCTGCTGAAATCCTGAAGGACTATAGGTGATGAATATTTGTGATCACGATTGCGGGGCTTCTGGTTTACAAAAGTACACAAACTAGACGTTATTTGCAGCGGAATGTCGTTGTTCCCGTAGAAAATAAATGAAGCCTCTAACTTCTACCGTTCCGAAGCAATTAATAAAAATGTGTGACCTGGACGCGCCGGCGCGTCAACTAGAGGTTTTATGATCGCGATTGTGGGGCTTCTGGTTGACGGAAGTACACAAACGAGACGTTGTTATTTGCAGCCGAATATCCATATTAACCTGGAAGAAGAATGAAGCATCTAACCTCTATGGTTACGGAGCAGTGAATAAAAATGTTTTTCATTGACGCGCCCGCGCCTCAATCGCGCTTGCAATGTTGATACATCTATATGCTGGTGCAAAGTGGTCTCAGGACACTACGCGGACTATTTGACGAAAATACATGGCACCCGATTTCGTATGATATGTGACGTTACGTTAGGTTACATTACAATGCGCCACCAAAACGTATGATACATAACGAAATTATTAAAACGTAACATATCTTACGAACGCTATTACAACGTATCAAATGTTACGAGCGCTATTAAAACGTAAAATAACATATGAACGCCAGACAAATGTATGATATATACGAATGCTATGAAAACATATAAATAATTACAAGTTGTTTCGAACTGGCAACATTTGGATGAGAAGGCAGTCACCCTACCCATTGCCCCACAACTGGACATGTAAATTAAGGATGAGTAACTGCAACTAGAATATGTTATAAAAGCATTTTATCGTTAAAGTTTGGCATCACAGCACTGGGGTTAAGGTTAGGGGTAAGGTTTGGGCTACAGTTAGGAAACAAAAAAGGTTAGGTTAAGGTTTGGTTAGGGTTAGGTCTCACAGCTCTGGGGTTCAGGTTAGGGTTTGGGTTAAGGTTAGGTATCACAACACTGGGGTTAAGGTTAGGGTTAAGGTTTGGGTTAGGATTACAAAGAAAATCACTTCAAACGTATTTATGTCGTGACATGACCACTCGCCTTCATTGCTTGCAAGTTCCTCACTGGAGCGGTGGGTAGCACATCTGACTGGGATGCGGAGGGTTGCTGGTTTGAAGTGTGTTTTTCAGTTTTTTTCCCCCATTCAGACTCTAACGTTATTTTACTGAACGTAATATATCCTATGAAATCCCCTGGCTAAAATTTACGTAAAATAGTCTGCGTAATCTTTCTGAGACCAGGTTGGCTGGTATGACAAGGAATTCACCACATGTGAATTCACCATCTCTTCAAGGAAGGTACATTTTGTTCTTGTAACCAAGTACGAGAAAAATTCTGTATCCCGCCTGCCCAATAGACCTTTTCAAGTCAGACATATGGTTAAAATGAAACAGGGTTCCCTTGTGGAACCCCAACAATCTAACCATGATGTGTTACTAAATAAAAGTAAAATAACTGTCAAGTTATCAACACTTTGATGTCATTAGAATGAAATGGTGAAAAGATGTGCATGTTGAAATAAGCAGGATGTGATGGTTTAAAACATTCATATAACCTCAGACATATGCTCTCTAATTGGAAAACTATTCAGAATCTACTAAACAATACAATGAATAGCGACATATATTTCATTTATTAGCACTGTTAGATGCAAAAGGGTATTTGTATTGCATATTTTGTACATGCAGTATCATCTTAAAATTTGGTTATTGATTAAAACAGATTTAAGAATGTTTACAGGCTGATATCCCTTTAACTCCTTGCTGATATTTACTTGGTACTAGCAAAAACATATTAACAATATTAACACAATGTTATTCTGAAGGTGTGATAGTATTGCTACTCTAACACACTGGCTAAATGAGCAATCTAGTAACATTCCTATAATGAAGATTATTTTTTTTTAACATTAACAAAAGATTTTCAAATAACCTAATCATGCGCTTTCCAATTCGATTCTACCATCAAAAGACAGTAATCAAGCTGTTGTTGTACTGTACCTGTAGGTGTAAAATTAACTTCCTGTTCGAGTGCACGGATATGGCAAGCTATCTAGCAATCAAACTATTTTTCAACTAGGCATCATAACCTATCTAAGCTGCAACCTATGTTGTTTGTCAGTCTCTAAGGCAAGCTAGCCGACTCTGCATTCCAAACCTAATAGCTTCCCACCGAACCAGCTTTTAGTAATGCTCACCTAGAAATTCTTCAGTCAAAGTTATATATTAAGAAAACTATGAAATCTTTGCCCTTAGCTTATAAGTTGACACATTTTAAGATGCTCATACCAAGCATAATTTAATAATTTGATGTGCAGTAAAATTGCCCTTTACTGCTATAGTGCACTGAAACAAATGGTAAAACACGTGATATTGCTACTTAGAGAGTAAACCACCTATTTTGTTTCTTTCTGTCTGTAAGCTTTTTGAGCAAAACAGCTGTGGTGTTAAAACAGAAATTTTCTTGACTTTTGCCTATAGGCTCTTTACATTGGAGATGTGGACATTGGAGCGACACTGTATGTATTCACATGTTTGTAAAGTATCTTTCCAAATATGAATTCATAGCGTTTATTACTTGGGTGAAAACCATTGTCATTTTTTGGGTCAGTGTTACAAAATGTAGAACAGAAAAGCAGCGTCAAGTTAATAACGTCATATAAAGGACAGTAATCCCTTTCGCAAGCTGCACCGTAGACCGTTATCACATGGATCAAATTCACAATTTATCATGTGTAAGCTGTAAGTGACTGACTGATCAACAAAATGTAATGATTTGTAATTTATGATGCAAGGTGATTTGTAGACCAATCAGTTGGTAATCACCTTTAGCCATTTAAACTTCTCACAGCCAGTGTTTCTCTCAATCATCCAAGCCATTTACTTTTGAAACAGCGGTGAAAGTTCTGCTATATTTGGTTGGGTAAACTTCTAAACACAAATGCATGAAATATTTCCAACAACAGAAAAATCCATCGGCTAAAATAAATATCAGTGGTTAAAATAAAATAAAAACATATTTACACCTGATAGTGGTAGATGTACAGCCTGTCATTTAGCTCAGTTCAGGGGCCAACATACAGCATTCTGAATCGCAAACCAGACCCTCACCCAAGCTAAAGAGAGCATTCGGGAGATTGGCGAGGAGATCAATAAACCCTTCAAATTCAGGACACCCTTGTGACTTGAAGGACACAATTAATTTTCCACATTCAAAAAAAAAAATGCTCATACATAATCAGACACGTATAGCTATTCTTTTACATGTATTGCACATGCTTGAAAGTAACCTGTTGATTTATCAGATTGTACTACACTCACGGAGGGTGCATCACTGCACACTTGTTGAAGCAGCCCACTTTAGGGTCTAATTAGCCCCTACACCCTCAATAATTTTCACTCCCTCAGCTTTGGGACACTTGTGTAAATGGCAGAGATGCGCGTGAACGCACAAATGGAAGGCTGAGAGGAGGTGGTTCAGTTGGGATTTAGACTATACAGTATTTCTCTCTCTTATACAGTCCCACACACACAATCACACAAACATATGTTACACACAGAAAGCCACTCATCTTAGCTCACAGCTGAGCTCACAGACCCATCTCAGAGAGGCCCAGCTCTTGAGTTCCATCAGTAAAACATTTGAATTTAAAATGGAAAATGTGTGATTATGCAAAAAAATAAATAAATAATTGAGACTTGAGTCTTATTGCATCAAACCAAATCACATTGATTTGTTGCACAGCATCGTTTCAAGTATGGTTTCTGAATGGCATGGGAGCACATGTATTGAGATGTATTTCAAATGGTGCTTGAAAATATAGTTGCACATCCCTCAGTACATTTGTTAGACTCGTTTTGAAGCCAAAATGTACTTTATTAGGTATTATTTGACGCAATCCCAATTAAACAACAATGAATCCTGTTTCATATGACTAACAAGAATATATTGATCGAATATTGATTACTACATACACAGTGGATATAAAAAGTCTACACACCCCTGTGAAAATGCCAGGTTTTTGTGATGTAAAAGAATGAGACAAAGATAAATCATGTCAGAACTTTTTCCACTCTTAATGTGACCTATAATGTGAACAATTCAATTGAAAAACAAACTGAAATCTTTGAGGGGGAAAAATGAAAAATAAAAACCTTACAATAACCTGGTTGCATAAGTGTGCACACCCTCTTATAACTGGAGATGTGGCTGTGTTCAGAATTAACCAATCAAATTCAAACTCATGTTAAATAGAAGTCATTACACACCTGCCATCATTTAAAGTGACTCTGATTAATCACAAATAAAGTTCAGCTGTTCTAGTAGGATTTTCCTGACATTTTCTTAGTTGCATCTCAGAGCAAAAGCCATGGTCCGCAGAGAGCTTCCAAAGCATCAGAG
>JACXGI010001919.1:50134-67395 GCA_016801175.1 Esox masquinongy | reverse complement strand
TATGGTCTGATGAAATCAAGGTTGAACTTTTTGGCCATAATTCCAAAAGTTATGTTTGGCCCAAAAACAACACTGCACATCACCCAAAGAACACCATACCCACAGTGAAGCATGGTGGTGGCAGCATCATGCCTTGGGGCTGTTTTTCTTCAGCTGGAAGAAAAACAGCCCCAGGGCAGCATCATGCCCGGGGCCCCAAGGCAGCAACAGGCAGCATCATGCCCGGGGCCTTAGTCAGCCTGAAGGTTTTTGGCAAAAAACCTTCAGGCGTCCGTTATAAAGCTGAAGATGAAGAGGAAGTTCACCTTTCAGCACGACAACGACCCAAAGCACACATCCAAATCCACAAAAGCATGGGTTCACCAGAAGAAGATTAATGTTTTGGAATGGCCCAGCCAGAGCCCAGACCTGACTCCTACCCAAAAAGGCAGAGTGCTGTAATAAAATCAAAAGGTGCTTCAACAAAGTATTAGTTTAAGGGTGTGCACACTTATGCAACCAGGTTATTGTGAGTTTTTTATTTTTTATTTTTCCCCTCAAAGATTTCAGTTTGTTTTTCAATTGAATTGTTCACGTTATAGGTCACATTAAAGGTGGAAAAAGTTCTGACATGATTTATCTTTGTCTCATTCTTTTACATCACAAGAACCTGGCATTTTACCACAACACTGTGGTACCGGGGGTGGCAGGTAGACCAGCGGTTAGAGAATCTGATCGGTAACTGAAAGGACGGTAGATCAAATCCCAAAACAGACAAGATGAAAAATCTGTTGTTCTGTCCTTGAAAAAGATAGTTAATAACCTAGATAAGAGTGTCTGCTAAATGACTTCAATGTTCAACAGACACGCTAATCAACACTGCCAGTTTAGTGTCAGATGGAAATAACTGATTACACCTTCTACAGAGTACATTATTATGTGGAGTGATTGTTCAAGTTGTAATATTTATTGTATGTGTGTATACCTTACCGGGGGGTAGACCTCATCATGTTCCTTTACTAATAGGAATGTTCTACATGAAATCCAAGATTTTGGGCTGAAGAGTAAGGCAGAGTGTAGTTGGTTTCCTACCACAGAGTGGAGAGCATGGATGTGCTCCATTACTTATATGAAAGATTTATCAGAAGTGGGCCATGTGTGAAGACAATTACAGTATGCACAGATTTGTTCATAGTCTCTGCATATTTCATTCAACTTTGGTTCATACAGGTTTTTATTTTGACGGTTTTAAAGTGTATTACTTCACTCCAATTAACTATACTGAAAATGGCCAGCTTTTTAAAAACATGGCCACCTATTTGTACCAATAGACAACTCCTGCATGGTCTACACCAATTGTATCACAGCACTGTTTAGTAGTGCCTGGGAGCAGTTGGGTGTGGTAACAATGACATGATGGTGAATAATAATGTAGAATACACAGAGGCAGCAATTGGATGTGGTAATAATGTAGAATACACAATGACAGCAGTTTCATGTTTAATAATGTAGAACACACAGTAGCAGCAGTTGGATGTGTTAACACTGACATGAAAGTGAATAATAATGAAGAATACATAGTGGCAGCAGTTGGATGTGGTAATATTGACATGAAGGTGAATAATAATGTAGAATACACAGTGGCAGCAGTTGGATGTGGTAATAATGTAGAATACACAATGACAGCAGTTTCATGTTTAATAATGTAGAACACACAGTGGCAGCAGTTGGATGTGTTAACACTGACATGAAAGTGAATAATAATGAAGAATACATAGTGGCAGCAGTTGAATGTGGTAATATTGACATGAAGGTGAATAATAATGTAGAATACACAGTGGCAGCAGTTGGATGTGGTAATACTGACATGAAGGTGAATAATAATGAAGAATACACGGTGGCAGCAGTTGGATGTGGTAATACTGACATGAAGGTGAATAATAATGAAGAATACACGGTGGCAGCAATTGGATGTTTTACTAATGTAGAATATACAGTGGCAGCGGTTGGATATGTTAGCACTGACATGAAGGTGAATAATAATGAAGAACACACATTGACAGCAGTTGGGCATGGTCATAATGTAGAGTAGAGTGACAGCATATGGATGTGGTAATAACTTAGAATACACAGTGGCAGCAGTTGGATGTGGTAATGCTGACATAAAAAGTCATTAATAATGTAGAATACACAGAGACAGCTGTGTTATTAGTATTGAAGCCAGGAGGGTTCATTAGTATGTTACCCAGCTTTCCCGTTTTTCACTAGCAGTAAATACCAACCAGGAGGGACTTGTCATCTAACTACACAACACTGCTGCCATAGAAAAAGGGATTGTAAAAAAGACCTCCAATATGCAAACAAATTGAATAGTGTTTTATTGAATAGAGAGAACAAGGTATGTGTCAGTCAGACCCAGTTTGGCAGCAGTGTGTAATCAGTTATAAACCTACTAATTTCCTCAAGCTAACATTTGAAAGGAGTTTAAAAAAAAATTATCTGCTTCTGATACATGATTGAGTTTAATCCCATTTGGCCAATGCAGAAAGATTGATATGAGAGGAAAATGTGCATTAACTCTCCATTGTAAGATTCATGCTGCAGGCGATATAGAAGCTTAAGATGTTTCTGAACATGTTTAAGATGTGAAGATTTTTTAAATTCCTGTCTATTTCACTAGGTTTCCATGTTAAAAATAATCTGAATGCAACTCCATTTGGATATGGGCTCCAAAATGTATTATTGCATATACTGTATATTAGCATTGGTAGATGCCAAAAATATTGCACCACGTAGTCTGACATTTTTCTAATATGTTTATGATGCTGATTATCAAAAATTCAGCTTTTCAGGAAACTAAATTGGAACATATGATGTAATGACTTGGTTTGGAGTGTTTTCAAGCGTTTCAGAACGCAATGTCACATTTCAAAGAGAGGCAGGACACAATTGCAGAGTAAAATGACAATAGACAAATTCAAAGACTTACTAAACCCAAACATGCAGCAATGACCAACAAACAGACAGGGAACTAGGGAGGCTAATTAAGGAGGTGAATAGGGGAAACAAGACAAAACAAGACATAGCTGAAATCAATAAACTCAAGGCATAAAACATCACTGAACCTAGAAATAGAATAACTAGAATCTAAAAACACTCCACATAGAAGTATAACAATCGGCGTGGCACTGACCAGAAAGCTTTGTTAAATTAGTCATTTGGAAGATTTCCACCTTGCAGAAGCAGGAAATGCTAATTATATTTCAAAGGGAATTGGGAAATAATGAAATGGAGTACTTCATTGGGGTATTCAAGCTCAGTAGATTCTACATTGCCTCAAGGATTTTAGCCTGTGTACTTTAGTTCTGTTGTTGTTCAGCACCCTCGTTTCCCTGGCTATGCATTGTTTGACATTTGCCACCCACTATGACCTACAAGAATTATCCCTAGTTCCTGGTACAGCCAAAACACAAAGAATAACATTTAGGGTATCAGCCAGCGGCCCAAGGTTAAAGTAAGGTCAATCAATCAAAGAAAGCATTATCAGTCTGGCTTAAAAGATAAAATTAATATGATTGGTTGACTCAATGGAAAGTCGATACATTTAAATTTTTATATGGTTAAGATAAGGGTTAGGAAAAGTTATTATTGTGGAAGGGGTTACGGTTAGGGTGGGTTGGGACAAATACAAACCCTGGTCAAATTTCCTCTTGGAGTATTCAGCCACCTGAAATGCAAACTCCACCATGTTCATTTAGTCACCAAATCTCATGATCTTTTGCCTTGAGGGCAGATCTGCCTCCATTGCTTGCTTGGTTGTAGTTTTAGCATGGACAGAATAAGCTTTTAAAAATAGGAATTCCTAACCACAGATTGTATAAGGTTAGTTAGATTTCCAAGATAGGTAACTGTTACTGTATCTAGTTGGTTGGTAAGGCTAAAGCCACCTATCAGATTCTCTGTACTGTGCCACAAGCCTGGGACATGTACAGGGTAAATAAAAGCATTTGTTCACTCAGTTATAGTTATACTATGGGCAGGAAAGGCTACAGTAGTTGTAATAACAAATCTCACATTTCTAGGAATAGATATGCCAACGAGGTGTTACCAAGATTGCTGTAAAGGCTGTCTAGATTCGTGAACACATTGTTTCTGCTATTCTCCATTAAGACGGTTTAGATATGATGTTAAAAAATATCTCCTTTGTTGTAGATATCGGCACCAAAATATGTATCTAACAATGCTTTATTTAAACAAATGTGTACATTTTAGACAGTTATACATTTTACATTTAGAACTATGTAGTGGTTTCAGAAGAGGTGGGATTAACAGAGTTATGAGTGTACAATAACCTCAATACAATACTTATTACATTAGGATTATTGATAACTATTAAATGGCCATAAAGATGGGCATTCCTATATTGCCTATACAGAAAAGAAAAAAAAAATCTCTAATACATTTGTGCAATGATCCTAAGAAGTTCAAAAATATTGTTAATTTTGTTGAACTTAATTTGTCTGGAATCCATTTGCGTTCTCAGCATCGCTAAAATAATAGAGCCAGTTTGGACATCGACAGCCCCCCAGAAAACTCGAAAAACACCTGCAAAATCTCTGCTGAAAGCATTTTGTCTGCCTCTAATTGTAGAAGGCTTGCAGGATGCAAAACGAGCCTTGTGATATCACACACATTTTATGTTTGAATCAAAATAAACTTTGACAACACCACTGAAGATAAATCTCAATTACATAGCATTGTTACAACGATCCCAGCATCTGTTTCTCCTTTTGACAGCAAAGCTTGGCACTTTTTGTACCTGTGGGTGTTCCTTTCTTTGTTAGATTTTTAGCTTCGGTCACTGTTGGTGTCTTGACTACCTGCCTTACCCAATCCTTTTTGTGGCTTGGATGACGGAGGCTTTATAGGACACCTGCCGTCTCACATAATGAGCCTACAACTGTAGACTCATGGAAGGCTCCACGCAAACAGAAACCATTAAATGTGGACAGGAACCTGTGTCACATGTGCCTGTGCAGGAAAAGCATTGCCTCCTCTGTCTCAGCAGAAACATAACTTGTCCCTCCCGCTCCACCCCACGCGGGGGGCAGGCTAACAGTAAGCCTGCTGTTGTGATATGGGTCGCCTGAGAGACGTCCTTTCAGCAACTCAGGCTTCCCCCTGCCCACGATGCATCCCTTTTTCTATTTCGGCGGAAAATGTGCCAACCCAGGCTTGCTGGCTTTAGGGCTTTTTGTCGACCAGTTTCCTCAACTGCCCATTTTTCTGTTTTTTTCAGGACTGTAAAATGACACCTCCTTCAGAGTACAGGACTGTAATGATGTGACATTGTGAGACAGTCATGAATGTTTATATGACAGCTTGTTACTCCGTTTTAAGAGCTGCAAAGAGCTGTGAATGTACACAAGCCCAAACCTGTGTTGTTAATATAAGTACTGATAACATGTCTATATGGTATGGATGAACAACCACTAGGCCAATACTCATCAAAAGAGGTATTTAGCTTAGTGGTTAGAGCATCTGACTAGTAGCTGAAAGGTTATTAAGAAGAAATCTAAGCCAGCAAGTTGTTCTGACTTTGAGAAAAACTGTTAACCCTAGTTCCTCTGGAGAAGAGTGACTGCTAAGTGGCTCAAAAATAATTAAAAACAATAAACAAATGTACACATGGATGTCATCCAACCTTGTTTTCCCATACCTGAATAAGAAAACACCATGTCTATTTTTGTTTATATTTCTCCAGATAATATATCTATGGCGAAAAATAAATCCTTCTTGCAGAGCTTAGGGGCCAATAGACCTCAACCATACTGCTCTGTGGAAGCATTTCAATGTACAGTACATTTCTTACATTATTTATAATATTGCCCTTTTAGAATATTAGACCTCAACCATACTGCATTGAGATATTTATGGAAAACTCCTTTCACTTATGGAATTGGAAAGAATGGAATTCTTGCTTGTGACACGCTCCTGCTAACGTGCACTGAAATTTGTCTGGCATTGCCTCCAAATCATAATCAATACAATAGAACCCACTGGATGATTTCTTCAGTTTCCAGGATCACCCCTTTTTGACTTTTTTGTGAATAAATTCACATTAATAAATCTAAATCAAGTTAATCAACATTATGCCCCTATAAGGCTGTACTGTAACTAAGACCAATGCTCTCTGCACTTTGAACATGCAGTGGAGTATGTTTAAAAAGCTCATTAATTAACTGCATATAGAACCAGACTGAAATTGTGTGTATGGCAGTGAGTGGTACTGATGACATGGGATACATCGGCACGCACATGACATAAACCCTTTTCTGGAATCTGTTTTGGGTCTAGCTTCACCTATACATCCACTGGCCAAAAATAAAGGAATTTATTTTTAATGCAGCTGAGTTGATCAAAGCCACCATTGTCATCAATTTGTTACACCTCGAAGTAAAGTTAAATCGGTCCAAATATAAATATAGATGCTGTTCGGTAATACCTAGATTTTCATGAATACAGTAATCTATTAACCTTAAAAGAAATACACTATTAGAAATCCAAATTAACATTCAGTCTATTCGAGCCTATTCAAACAGATGGTGGTAATCTGCAGAGATTTAACACAAAACGCAAAGACCTGACAGGGAACCGATACCTTTGACCAAACTGCAGTGATGGCGATTCAGTCCATCAATTAATTATCCACATGATAAATAAATAATGGAAGAGTATAGAACGTGTCCGAGATGGCTCTCAGAGGAGGCTACAGAGGACTCTTGTGGCTTTGTGAAATATAGGTCATCAGACAGAGGGAAAGAGATTAAAGGGAGGCAGAGGAAAGGGGGACATAGATGAGGGATAGAGCGAGAGAGGAATTTGAGTAGCTGGAGAGAGAGAAAGAGAGGGAGTAAGAAAATGATCTATGTAACTCTGTTTTATTACAGGGAACAGGCCATCACCATAAGTTCATGGAGAGCACCAAACACTTTTCTAAGAAATGCTGTGAAGATTACATATATATGGATTATGTGCACATACAATTTATCTACCACCGATGCACTCTTCATCATCCATACTCTCTTTTTCTATCATCTACAACACTTCTTAGTTTACTATAATCAATATAAAAATATTTTATTCAATAATGTATATAATCTTTACTTCACCACAAATGATACATTTTAGACCTACTAAAATGGATGGACTACATGTAAAACACTGGTAATCATATATATACAGACCTACTAAAAAAAAATTAGGTGTCACTGATCCTTTTGGAGATCATTATAAATATTTCAATTTATTCCACAACTACTGCGACATTGTTTTTAAATGATATTGCTAACATGAAACAATTTAAGATATCACGTCCATGTCCGCAAACTGACTAATCGATAGTCATCCTGGGAAATCATTTGATCAATGCGGATTTTAAAAAGGCGACACAATGATATTCTTGAAGAATCACATGCAGTCTCATCTATAGATTGAAGGGGGAAAAAAACATTATTTCCACTAACTTGGGTTGCAGTGCGGCAACTGCCAGTGCCTCTCATCTCTTTTTAATCGTTCATAACCAGTCTTGCTTCACAGGTCCAAAATGGATCATTTCCATCTTGAAATTTCCATAATGCGTCCATTAAGGAGAAAATGCATGAGCTTGTGCGGCTGGCTGCCCAACAGGACCCACACGTGGCTGGCTGCATCACACCCGGCTCTCCCTGCATCACACTGCTTCTTCCAGGACCAATATAACATGACCCATACAAGCAGTGGTGAGGCGGGAAACAGGAGTGGCTCAGTGGGCTTTTTGCTTAATGAAGACTCTGTATTATCCCAGCACAGGAGAGATGAGCAAGACGGAGACGGACCTCGATGTGAGAAGGGGATTTGGCTACAAGGAAGTAATGCTAAGACTAAGACTCTGAGGGCTGCACACGGTACCGGCCACCCTGCGTCAATTACATCTATTATTACATTATGCATTCTTGATGTGTAATAAGATTCCACACAAACAACCAGTTTTCAGTTGACCTGCAGAATCACGGAGCACATTAGCATTAGCGCATTGGCTGTGCACAACAACTTCCAATTGTGAGCCATTAGCAATGTGCCTTAACTCTCCAAATACTTTTAATGTGCCTGTCAGCATAATACATGTTCGCTTCAATTAGGTCTATCATTTGGAAACATCATAGCCTCAGGTGTTATGTGAAGGTGAGGCCTTGTGGTCCCAGGGGAACTATCAGGGAATAACAATTAGTGTCTCATTTTAAAGATGCTAGATGCCGGTATGCAGATGAGCTACTTCAGTCTCCTGGTAGCCTTCAGATTTGTCTCCCATCAGCAGTTTGTTTGTGTACCTCAAATTCACAGGACACCGTTAAAAAGGAGGGAAGGGAAAAATGACCCTCCTACTTGCAGATGAGCCTGGGTAAGGATTAAAAGAGCAGCAGGAGGGGGGTGTTGCCCATACGAACAAGGCAGAGACAGCCGTGAAATAAATTCCAACAAATTCAACCTAGGACACTGTCGTGCTCATTTCCTGTGAAACAAAATGATTTGACACAACTTTAAACCTTTTGGGTTATTGAATGATGACCATAAACTACTTTAAAACCTACTGATTACAAATTGCATGTGGCTTTTCAGTTATTTGTTGAACACTAACATGTCCTACGGTGTGATATAAATAAAGTAGGTGGAGAGAGCCGCATAACCACGGTTACGTACTCACTACCCAGAAAAGGATTGTATGGAGTCAAAATGATGAATGTTCTTTTCACGTCATTTTTTTATCGCTAGCTTTGTTATTTGTTATTATGTCTAAAGCACATATTTTGTCTTGGTCTGTTTCACTCATTTGTAATTAGATAGAGCTCCCAGTCGATCACCTCCACCAGACAGAGTTCCACTGAAACATTTTAGTTTTATGCCTGTGTTTTCTGTGTCCACTACTGGGTTATTAAGACAGGAACATGATGAGGGGAAAGAAGACAGATATAACAATCCAATATCCCCACATTCTAATTTCAAGACAAGGCGTCTTTGACTTCCTGGTAACTCCAGATGGAGGGAATAGGCTCTTCATGTCAGGCATGACCCTACAGCCACAGCCTTAATTACATCCCCATTATTGATTCAGACTATTAGTTTCTCCTCGTGTGTGTGTGTGTGTGTGTGCGTGTGAGTGCGAACGTTTGTGTCCATGTGTGTCCATGTGTGCTTGTGTGAGATTTTAGGTATGATAGAATTTTTTTTTTTAGAAGTGGTTCCTCTGCAATCATCCCTGCTGCTAGATTCTGCAATGATTATAAAGCTAGGGGAAAAATCTTTAAGGCTACTCACCAATAATAGATGACCTTGCGGCCAAAACAACACATCTGCTGCATACAAACAAGAATAACCTTCAAGATTTGACTTGCAAAACTGCTCAGCATGCCTAATTGAATAGTGAAAGGATTCCTCTAGTTTTGATTGAAATGGATATTAATCTCCTCCTGGTGGGGTCATTACTCTAAACAATTGTGCATGACTTTGGCCTGAGCAATTTCATTGTATTCTGTGAATAAATCATCTCTGAAGGTTGGGTCTTGATACACAGCAGAACTTGTTTCTATTTTTCTTTGCTTTCTTGAATTTTCAGAGTGTTCTGGGAATGAAGACTACACAGTGTCTTTATGGATTTAACAAAGTTTGTTTCAAAGTTGAAATAAGCCTTTAATGTCTCTACTTTGATTCAAGCAAAGGGTTTGGAACGAAGCATCCTGACATTAAATATAATTATGAAATATTAAGCATGCAGTATAATAATTGATTAAACCATTTCCATTTTCTTGTCCACTGAATAGACAATCATAGACAATGCTTAGGTATTACAATACAATAGTAGCAACCATTTATATTGCTGTGACAGAATTGTGTCTGCCAATGTCTGTATAGTAGGCTACAAGTCATTGTGAAGTAAAAGAAAAACAACATTTTCTTTCCCTAGAAACGCTCACCCGTTCCTGACTGAAGAATCCTTGTTTACCAAAGTGTGTGGGCAATTTTCATCATATCCTGCCTTCTTTTTCCCTCAGTCCTTGAAGATCAAAAAGAGGACTTTACACATGAGCTGAGTAGAAGAACGTACACAGATATAAACACATGCAAAACATATCTGGCAGAAGAAGACAAGGACAAGCCGCTGACCACATACAAAATCACATGTAAGTAAACAGAAATATGTGGCATTCACACACACAGGTGGTGAGAGACACACCTGCACACGCAGTCATAGTGTGTACAAACAGAAAGGGGGAAGAGAGAGTGATAACAAGAAAAGATTAGTAACAGAAACAGAGGGAGAGTGAGAATAGAGAAAGAGAGAGAAATGGACACACAATGAGAAATAGACAGAGGAGTGGGAAAGGACAGAGAGAGAGACCGAAACACAAACAGAAGAAGCTATTTACTTTTAACAGCTTCTATTAATTTTTCAAAACAGTTCATTTTCTCCCCGGCAGGTCGTTTAGCTTGAAGAACACAATTATTCTGAGTGAAGCAGAAACCCCCAAACCCAAAGAGAGCACATGAACAAATAATTAAAAGAGGGGTTTATTCCACCCTTCTAAATATTTAATACACAAAGCTTGTCCTACGGAAACATTACATGAGGGCCACAGCACAATGTCCTCATAATTCAAAATCTACAAACAGGTCCCTCCAAGGTATTTGGCTTTTACGGCACGACGACTAAACGCAGCCTATGTATTTAATAGATGGCTCAACGTTTTTTTGCAAATGAAAGCCTCGAGTTGTGTTTGCCAATTGTCCGAGAATACACACAAATGTGGAGGGATTTGGCGCCCAAGCAGCCAACATCTCTTCTAACAAGTCTACTGAGACCAGCACCATTTTCACGGCCAAAGAGCAAATGCAAGGCTTGTTAAGTGTAAAGCCGGCAACAAGTTCAAAGTGGAGCGTGCACTGGTGCATTGTAATGAGCAAGTCCCCGAATGGTGGGGGTGGTTCTGATAAGACCCATTCCACATCCTCCTTGAGGGCTTCATAGAAGAGCAGGTAGAATATGGCCCTAACTGGATGTGATGTGGTGCGAAGTGGTTGGATCTATTTCAGTGCCAGGTAGCAACCCTTCAACCCAGACACAACACAAAGAGGTATGCAACCCACTGGCATTGAGTAGAGCTGTGTTCTGCTGGAGAAACCGTCCCACACATGCCCTGCCAGCCACAATGATGCAGCCATCTCATGTGTTTGGGGTCAAGATATCACACATTTACATTGGATTCAGACATTTCTATTCATGTCAAATACACAAACACATATGATATATACAGTTGTGCTCAAGTTTGCATACCCTGGCAGAATTTGTGAAATTTTGCCATTGATTTTGAAAATATGACTGATCATGTCTTTTATTTAAGGATAGTGATCATATGAAGCCATTTATTATCACATAGTTGTTTGGCTCCTTTTTAAATCATAATGATAACAGAAATCACCCAAATGGCCCTGATCAAAAGTTTACATACCCTTGAATGTTTGGCCTTGTTACAGACACACAAGGTGACATACACAGATGAAAGTGGAAATTAAAGGTGAATTTCATACACCTGTGGCTGTTTAAATTGCAATTAGTGTCTGTGTATGAACAGTCAATGAGTTTGTTAGCTCTCATGTGGATGCACTGAGCAAGTTAGATACTGAGCCATGCGGAGCAGAAAAGAACTGTCAAAAGACCTGCGTAACAAGGTAATGGAACGTTATAAAGATGGAAAAGGATATAAAAAGATATCCAAAGCCTTGCAAAAATACAAAGAAAAACCCGCAGGTAACCTCAGGAGAAAGGCTGCTCTGGAAAAAGATGGTGTGGTTGTTTCAAGGAGCACAATACGACGATACTTGAACAAAAATTAGCTGCATGGTCGAGCTGCCAGAAAGAAGCCTTTACTGCGCCAATGCCACAAAAAAGCCAGTCTACAATATGCCCGACAACACCTTGACACGCCTCTCAGCTTCTGGCACACTGTAATTTGGAATGACGAGATCAAAATAGAGCTTTATGGTCACAAACATAGGCGCTATGTTTGGAGAGGGATCAACAAGGCCTATAGTGAACAGAATACCATCCCCACTGTGAAGCATGGTGGTGGCTAACTGATGTTTTGGGGTGTGTGAGCTCTAAAGGCACGGGGAATCTTGTGAAAATTGATGGGAAGATGAACGCAGCATGTTATCAGAAAATACTGGCAGACAATTTGCATTCTTCTGCACGAAAGATTAAATAAACAAAAAAATGTAATGAACAAAAAAACATGTATACATATTCAGACTCATTATTGAGTACATCGTAGAAGCGCCTTAGGCATCAAATCTTCGTGGCTATGCCTTTACCAGCTTTTCACACCTGGATTTATGCTATTTTTCCCATCCTTCCTCGTAGATCATCTCAAGCTCTGTCTGATTGGAAGTGGAGCATTGGTGATCTGCAATCTTCAGCCAACAGATGTTCAATCAGGTTCAAGTCTGGGATTTTGCTGGGCAACTCAAGGAAATGCACAGGCTTGTCCCTAAGCCACTCCAGCATTGTCTTATGGCTACAAATTCTAGAAGGTGCCAATACTACTGTTGGGGCCATTTTAGAATTTAGTGATGTAATGAGCTAAGAGTTCGTACAATATTCAGATTTTGTTCAACTGCAAACCGAAGAAATAAGTAAGAAGAAACCAACATATTATTTTCAACCATTTTCTAGAACAAATGTCTTTAAGTTGGCTGTCACTTGCTGTTTTGTCTCTGGCCTAAAATGGTGTGATGTGTCACTCCCTTTGAACTAAAATTATTTCTTGTTTGTACGTGTTTGAGCTGCACATAGGAACCATGAGAATCAGAGCTTTCAGGTAGTGTTAAGCAATTAATGCTGCACTGTTCAAAGAGTGCGCAGCACTCAGAAATGTCAGTTGTAACAGGGTTTCAAGGTCATCTTGTTAACTTTTCTTCAGGGGGGTCTTTTAATAAAATAAGATGTCAAAGATAATACTATCAACGCAGAAAGTGCACAGGCAAATCAATTTGTCTTCTTACTAAACCAACTGTCATCATCGAACAGAGATGTTAGTATGTATTCTCTGTGATGCACACAAGCTTCAGAGGAGCCATTTGAAGGTAGGTATGTGCATAGTTTTTCTAAGGGATTAAATCACAGAAAATTGGAATATGGTCAAATATGGGTATAGAGAGGGAAAAAAGTTAATACCTCTCAGTTATATGGAAGATACATCAAAACCTTGATCATATATGATAAATATTTTGAAATTCTATTTTGCTATTTAAATGTTACGCATGTGAATATATATATATATATATATATATATATATATATATATAAATAATAAACTCTTGGAGACAATAGTGAACAATAATGGAAATAATTGTAACTATCATTTGTCTTAAATTTGCCTTTTTATGGGATCAACAAAATGACAAAACCATTGTTTCAAATGAAGTAGCCAAACATCGTAATAATAAAGCTCATCTTAATATGATAATGTTTTGCACAAAAAAGTACTTATTGTAACAAATCCTTATTTTGTGAGCGACCGGCCAAGTTGAGTCAACACAGGAGCAAGTCACTCTGTCAGGGTCTGAACCAGAGAAGGCCTGGGGGCTCACAGGATTTAATGCAGGGGATCAATCTACCACTGCACTCAACAGTCTGAAGAGGCACTGTGCCAATGCCTCTATCACCCTGTATTTGTATATGCCAAGGGTAAAACTAAAACCTGACTTAGATACAATAGTCATGATCTCAAACATTTCAAGACATAAGATTCTCATACGCAAGCCATTTGCAAGATTTCCACCACATGAAAGCAGTAACATGCTAGTAATATCATAAAAGAGGTTGGGGAAATATACAGCTCCGGAAAAAATTAAGAGACCACTGCACCTTTTTCTTTCCTTTCCAAAAAGTTGAAAAGGGAAGTTTTGAGTGAAGAACAGAACCGTTCAATTTGCAGTGGTCTCTTAATTTTAACCCTTCTGTTCCTCACTCAAAACTTTCCTTTTTGACTTTTTTGGAAAGGAAAGAAAAAGGTGCAGTGGTCTCTTAATTTTTTCCAGAGCTATATATATTTTCAAATGTAGTACTTCCAAATATTTTTTGTTGGCATATCCATGCTTAGTAGATTCTGTGTCTCAAGATGATTTTTTCATGTTGTACAATGTTAGCTAGACCACAATGCCAGCTAGCTGTTATCAACTGCACTTACCTCCTAAGGCTAAACCTACAAAGCTAGCTAGCTATCTCTTAGGTGCAGCCCCACAAATATTATAGAGTACAGTACATTAACGAAACCAATCATTTATTAATTAAACAAGTCCTCAAATAATGGTATTATTAAACTAAATTAGAATTATCAAGGTTTGTTATAAATGGTGAATGTACTCAGATGCCACTAAACAATAGCGCATTAAAATCTAGTCTAAAGTATTTGGTTCCAATAGAAGGATTTTATTTTACTCTGTCTTCCTCACACTCTCACTCACCCTCCCCCATGTCTCTCTTGAGTTTCTGTTTTTGTCACCTCTCTGCCTCACTTTCTCTCTCTGGGTCCTTCTCTCCCGACAATATCCTTTATTTTCTCATATTCCTTCTTCCCTTGTCTTCTCATGTGTTTGCTGTCCACTGATCATCAGCCTTCTCACTTGTCTCTAAATGCATTGTCATTCTCTCCATCTCGTTTACACAGTACTCTGTAATTCATAGCTATTTGTCCTACCTGCTGAAAGGTTGTCTGCCTGTCCCGCAATCAATCATAGCTCATTTCCGCGTGCGTGAGAGGAATGTACAGCGTCCCTCTGCTGGAGAAGGGACTCGGCTTTTGTCTCGCAATTGCAGCACATACAAACACCTCTCTCTTTCTCATTTATATACCTTCTATCTTCTCAAATCTCATCTGCAACATACAACTTTATAGACAACATTGAATCAATGCAGTAGGTTGCAGGGGTAAAAGATAAAGGATGTTTTTTTGTGTTTGGCGATCACTAAGAAAAGTCATCAAAATTGGGCACCTTGTAGTGGTTCTGGACTGATTCCAAACTCCATTTCTACGGACGGCACACTCTGGGAATTGCCCGACATTAATTTTTTCATACTCCTTGAAGCAGCACTCTCCAGTAAACTCACGCTGTCTGTGAGGATCTTGGATACTTCCACTTGACGAATCAGATTGGGGTTTAGGGTTTGGGTGAGTTAATTCATTACTATAAGGCTCATTGACATGTTTCTGTGCATGCTTTCTAGTTCTGTAGGTTAATGTTGCCAAGACATAACAACCAAGTGACACTGGGGATTTATACTGAAGAAGCATGTTTTGTGTATACAATTTATTCATTTTTTATAATGTCTTATAATACAAGTTTCATGTTTTTCTGATTAATTTACCTCAGGTAACTCAACTCACAGATACAGGTAAATATTCATATCTCACCAATTCTGAAAATGGTGTGTTGACATTCCTAGATAATAGTTTATGATCATGTTCAGTTTGGCTAGGGATGAATCGGGAGAGTTAATTATAATCATTTTAAATCTAAGTGTACCTGTCAGCGTTGGACCAGGACAGGCCTAGCCAGGATTGGGGAATACAGTGATACCTTACTGTTCGATATTTGTTCTTTTTAATCAAAAGGGTATTGCACTTCAAGTAAATTTCACTCACACTTCAAGGATGCTTCTTTACTGATGCTTAAAAGATTATTCACTATGGTTTTATCTAATATTAATAATGTTAGCCAACTACATGAAGCATTCTAATCCGGTGGATTTAAGTGCACCATACATTTCATAGAGCCTAAAAATTGCAATCACTCCAAGCAGTTCATATTTCCAGTGTTTTTACTTTTTTAAATTTGATCAGAAATGTGTTTGATCCAGGTCTCTGTGAGTTTGTGTGTGTGTGTGTGTGTGTGTGTGTGTGTGTTTGTGTGTATGCTGCGCAAGTGTCTGCTGCATGTGTAGCTAGGTCCCTGATTAGTGTGTTAATCCTTCTCTGCTCTATGCTCCTCACGAACCATCATCTTCCCCCTCATCGGTCCTTCCTCTGCCTCGGCCCAGCGGCGGTGGCCCAAATCTTCAGGCTGATGGAACGGCCGAGGGATAAGCTCTTTAATTAAGCTTTCCCCAATTTGCTCGCAAATGGAATTCTGGTGCTGGGGATGTGAAAACAGAGAAACGTGAGTCCACTCAAAAGCAAACTGTCAATGCTTCATTTTCCTTCTACTAATCCTATATTTGAATATGTTTCTTCTTCATATTGTCCGGAGTGCAATTTTTGTTTGGAAGCATCAGTATTAAGTGCTGATAGCGCATATGCATCTTCTGGTTCCTTTTGCAATTTACTGTACATCTCAGTGTAAACAGTGTTTTCTTTCACTCCAAGACAGTATTTCTATCAGGATGAGAATTCCATTTTGATATCTTTCCAAATCAAGCAGAGACATTAGGTTGAGGTTCAGAGGTCGAGCCCATAAAGAATAATGTTGTACATCACTCCAGCCCATTAATGAGAGTTGTTTGGCCTGGGTGGGTGATGTAAGGTCTTATGATATTTAGAGCATGATCCGTAATACAGGGATATTGCAGTATTCTGTCATATTCATAACCAGCAAAAAAATCCATCAATGCAAGAGCAAAGCCCAGGGAAGAGAAATAATTACATGAGGGTATATGTTGCTTCTGAGTTTCCTGTGTTTTTGATCACTTTGCTCAAAACATATTTGAATCATCAGTTGTTAGATTGGTTTAAGGGCTTATCCTTGTCATATCTGTGTCTATAGCATCAGTGGAGGAAGGATGGGAGGATACTCACAAAGAGGCTGTTGCAATGCTTTAATATATAAAGGTACTTTTTGGGCAGTTTATCTATTTGAGTATGTCAACAATTGGTCTTGAGTGTATTTGTGAAAAATATCTTGCAATTCAAATGTCTAATTGAATACTGATAGTAAAGTGGTCTCTTTCTACCAAGTGACCTGTGTGAAATGACAATCCCATATGTTGTAAACTGATCTGTGTAAGGATCCATCTTTCTGGCTAGACCACACCGACCAAGGTTATATTATCACCCGTGTTCTGAAGTCCAGTCACATCTGCTGTACATCTCCAGGATAGCAGATCTTAGAAATATATATATATATATATATATATATATATATATATATATATATATATATATATATATATATATATATATATATATATATAT
>JACXGI010001919.1:24790-50034 GCA_016801175.1 Esox masquinongy | reverse complement strand
TGGAATATTGAGTCGCTGGCACTTTGTCCCATGGCTGCAACCACCCCTCTACTCTCCTTCCCGCCACTTCACCCCAGTTGAAGCGGATTACCTTCGCCTCATACATATTTCATGGGCCATGGGTCAGTGTACCTGTCTAAGCTGGGAGACACAGGCTGCTTCTCAGTGACACCAAAGGTTGACTGTGGGAGTAAGAGCAGAATGAAAGGCCTCCACTGGATCATAATGGATGATTAAGCGAGCCAGAGCCAGCGCACACCAGGCTGGAGGCTAGATTACTCTGTTTGCTCATTCTCAGTGTGTAGTCCATGGGCAGTTCAGTGTTAGGATAGATTGGTACACAAAAGGTCCTTGGTTCACTAATAACAGTGCAAAACATGTTCATTTGGACAAATGGGTGTATTCTAAGGACAGTTGGTGTTCCTGAATAGCTTAATCACACAGTTGGATTTCAGCTGTGGATGTTTCCAATTAAACCATGTTTTGACCTTCAGCTATTTGGAAAAAATAAACTGTGTTGCGTTCCTTGACCTTGATATGGAGAATCTGAAGGTTGTAGGGAGGAGATAGTTGGCAGGTCCATGACTCACATATGGCTTGTTATCTAGTCTGTCAAAAACATGTTTGGCTGCTATGTTACTATAGGAAACCGTCATCAAGTTTGTGGTTTTACAGCTTTTAGAATAGCATCTACGAACAGTAAAGCATCTCAGCCTAGATAAATGGCTTTTCAAATGGAGGCATTATGCTTGGTGCACCAAAGAAATCGAATGAATCCCAGCATATAACCATATGGTAATGATCATTGCATGTGGTCCTTCTTGGAAAATAGTATGTATAAATCATCTTCAGCACTATTATTTTCTTAATAAACATGTCATGCTAGTGATTCACAATTACCCTGTAAGACTGACAGTGTAGCTCTAATTAAATGATTAGCACAGAATTCACAAGCTTCCGTCTGTTGAGCTACAAAGGGGACCCCGTGTTTGTGTTCGCTTCGACGACAGGAGTGACGGGGCGCTGCGACAAATCATGTGACGACACAGAAAAGCTGTGCCAGTGAGATAGCAAAGCAACAAAGCTGCGGTCACTGTGGAAAAAAGGTAACGACGGGTATTTGTATGACAGTGAACATTTCAGTGCATGACTACAGTGAAACACTGTAGTCATGCAAGTGCATGCTGAAAAACTATTGAAGCCTTTCCATTCTTTTCACTCAATTTAAAATGTACACTATTCTAACATATGGATTTTTTTCCCCCAATGTTCATATGTTATGTGTTATTTAGCAATTAGATTTAGAGTTTTACTACCAATTTATGTGTACACAATTGTTTGTCATTATTATAACAAGTTTTCTGTTATTATTATTAATATTATTATTGGAGACAATGTCTAAATTTGTCCTTTAGCAGGTGTTACAAAATAATTTCCTCTTTGTTTGCCTTAAAATATTTATAACTGCAAATATTCCTCAATGTATCTCGTGCAAAAAAACCTTACTCAAGCACATCATGTGACATCAACATTTTAGCTGGTGCATCAGAAATGTCCTATTTGAATTGACTTCCCATGTTTTATATTCTCAGTGACTGTTTTTTGTTGTGTTTTGTTGTTGTCATCTGAAATAGGAGTTGGACACCCAACAACAGTTGTTCATGGTAGCGTACTTAGCATAGCCTAACTCAGACCAGTATCAGCTCCTGTTCATCACATGTATTTCACTGGCTGACCTCTGTGCAGTTTCTGAGGAAAAGCAGGTTGCATGTGATAATCACACTCAGCTCAGAAAAAGGTAAT
The DNA here is from genome assembly GCA_016801175.1 of Esox masquinongy. NCBI lineage: Eukaryota > Metazoa > Chordata > Actinopteri > Esociformes > Esocidae > Esox > Esox masquinongy. Next base: position 48,231 of record JACXGI010001919.1, on the reverse strand, counting down.
GCGATTGAATAAGTTTGAGATATAGAACAAGGGGGAAATGTATTAAATTTTACTCTAAGAAGAGATGTTTTAATTTCAATTACTTTTCAAACACTTTGACGAAAAGGGAGGATTTTCCAGGTATTCCAGGACTGAAATATTGGAGACCCTAATTCAAGTACTTTAAGCACCTTGTTCAAAACCTGTTAGTTCACGTAAAAGAATGTGTGAATCAGGCCTTTATGATTGATTTGCTGCAAAGAAACTACTGAAGGACACCAATAAGAAGAGACATGATTGGGCCAAGAAACACAAGAAATGTACATTAGACGGGTGGTCTGATGAGTCCAAATTTGAGATTTTTGGTTCCGACAGCTATGTCTCTCTGAGATGCAGAGTGAGTGAGCGGATGATCTTCATGGTTCCCACCATGAGGCATGAAGGAAGAAGTGTGATGTTTGAGAGAATGCAACAAGTGTGCAAAGCAGTCATCAAGGCAAAGGTCAGCAACTTGGAACAATCTGCAACATGAAATGTATTTTGATTTGTTTAACACTTTTCGTTTTGTAATAATCCATGTGTTATTTCATGGTTTCGATTGGCTTTACTATTATTTTACAATGTGGAAAATAGTAAACAAGAAAAGGAACCAGGCAAGCCTTGTTCAGCCAGCCTGTGATTAGAAAGGGTGAATGTTGTTGCCCACGCTGGATTTGAACCAGGGTCTTCTATGTCGCAGACTGTGTCTTTAACCACTGCGCCACTAAGCTTAACGTGTGTACTGTTTCGGTATACTTCTGCATTGTTAAACGAATTAGTAAAAACTCCACGATTTTTAAAACTAGTTCCCTACATTAGCTAACATCCAAACCAACAACAGATATAATGGTTGCTACACTACATTCAATGTGTTAAATTAGAAAGAGATTACTGTATAATCTATACAGTAATGAAAACAATGACTCCAATCACTCCATGGCTCGTTCTACTATGCTATTTGAACTACGCTTTCTAAATCGCAATCGAGAGGAATGTGTTTGTTGCCAATGCAGTTTGTCTTTCGCCATATACCATCAAGTTTTACTTTAGGCTTACTGTAATGTAGCTACTGAAGCTTGTAGCCAGCAAGGTTTTCGTCTGGCTGTACAGTACCTATAATGAAAACAATGATTCCAATCACTCCATGGCTGGTAATTGGCTATAACTAATTACCAGGCAAAAACGATTGGCTAATTTGGTTAACTAGCTAACTTTCTGTGGATAACGAGACGAGCTGCAGTCTGTGGATGCTGTTTGCTTTGCTTACTAGCCCAGCTAGTAGTACTGTAATCAGAAAACATTACCAGGGCGAGTTTAGACCAGTAGCAAGCTATTCTCACGTTTCCTATATATGCTAGATCAGATACATTTCGGCAGCTCACCACTTATAGCCGTCAGTTCATGCTGTTTGCTTTGTTTACTAGCCCAGCTAGTAGTACTGTAATCGGAAAACATTACCAGGGCGAGTTTAGACTAAGTAGCTGGCTATTCTCACGTTTCATTTGTATGCTACATCAGATACATTTAGTTTAATTAATTTTAGTATATAATTAAAATAATCGTATGTCAACTCACCTGGTCAGATGAAGATTTTTTTTTTAGATGAGCTGAATAAATGGCACAGATAACGTGTGGGGCTTTAAAAGTGAACTGATGTCACACCAGCGTCAGCCGAGATTTCTGGGGAAATGAGGCGGAAATACTTCCTGTTTTGAAAGTTACGTCCTTCAGCTTTAATAGTTCTTAGCTTATTTACTCAGTACAGCCTAGCACACACTCTATACAACCGACAAGAACCCCTGGACATTGGAGCACAATGCACAGAAGTTCTTAGCTTATTCACTCAGTACAGCCTAGCACACACTCTATACAACCGACAAGAACTCCTGGACATTGGAGCACAATGCACAGAAAGAGGTTTTGACAAATTCCACCAGAGATTATGAAGACACCCCGGGAGACGCTATTCACATCGGCGACTGGAATGCCCGGAGGCGGCGGCGAAATCGCAAACAAAGTTTCAACTGGTGAACAACTGGTCATAATGACTGAGAATCATCTCACAAAAAATGGTATATGGACTGCTGCGTCATGATTTTCTCAGAAACATGGCTTAACAACAACATACCTGACAACGTAAATTGAGCTGGAATGGCCCAATGTCTTCGGACTGAGGAGGACTCCGGTAAGACCAGAGGAGGTGGGCTGTGCATTTATGTAAACAAAACATGATGTACAAACACTAACTTAACCGGGAGTCACTGCTCAACCAATCTGGAGTACCTGATGATCAGATGCAGGCCTTTTTACTTGCCTTGGGAGTTTAAATCTATTGTTGTTATGGCAGTCTACATACCCCCAGATGCTAATGCTAAACTAGCAATGAAAGAACTGCAGGTTGCGATTAGCAAACAGCAGACAGAACACCCGGATGGTGTTTTTGTGATTGCAGGGGATTTCAAACATTCAAATCTAAAAATTGTTTTTCTCAAATTCCAAATGGCCAGAAGGGTCAAACTCACTTCTACAGCACCAGTTTTAACACACAGACTGGAGTTTGTTTGCCACTCAAGCCACCCTTGACTGCTATACGGACATTGAAACATATGCTTTCTCCGTTCTGGATTATATCACCATCTGTATCAACAATGTCACCACCCATAAACTAATAAAAACCTTCCCCAGCCAGAAGCCGTGGATGAACAGTGAGGTCCGACAACTGCTAAAGGCACGCAACACTGCTTTCAGATCCAGTGATGCGGAGGCCTACAGCTCATCCAGGGCCAACCTGAAAAGGGGCATCAAGATGGCTAAAAATGACCACAAACTGCCGACTGAGGAGCACTTCAACAACAACTCTGATACTCAACGCACGTGGCAGGGCATCCAAACCATCATAAACTACCGGCCAAAGAACCCTACCCCAGAACCAGTGATGTCTCCTTCACCAACAAGTTTCTAAACAGGTTCTACACATGCTTTGACAGGGACAACAAAGAACCAGCCAATAAAGCTGAACTCCCCCTGACAACCCCCCCCCAGACTATCCACAGCAGAAGTGTTGTCTGCACTGAGCAGGGTGAATGCACGCAAGGCTGCTGGTCCTGATCGCATCACTGGGCATGTGCTCAGAGCATGTGCTGGGCAGCTGGCCAAGGTCTTTACTGACATTTTCAACCTGTCACTGGCCCAGGCAGTTGTCCCAACATGTTCAAGACCGCAACCATTGTGCCAGTGCCGAAGCAGTCGACTGCGTCTAGCCTGAATGACTTCCGACCGGTTGCACTCACCCCCACAATCATGAAGTGCTTCGAAAGAATAGTCCTAGCCCACCTTAAGCCCTGCCTCCCCCCAACACTAGATCCCTACCAGTTTGCCCACCGGTCAAACAGGTCTACAGAGGACATCATCTCCACAGCTTTACACTCTGCCCTGACTCTCCTGGACAAAACCAACACCTATGTGAGAATGCTATTGATAGACTTTAGCTCAGCATTCAACATGGTCAGTCTAAAAGCTGCAGTCATGCCCCAGTTCTCATCGATGGCACTGTGGTGGAGTGTGTCCAACTTCAAATTCCTGGGTGTCCACATCCCAGAGGACCTCTCCTGGACCCTCAACACCTCAGCCCTGGTCAAAAAGGCGCAGCAGTGCCTGTACTTTTTCAGGAGGCTGAAGAAAGCCTGCCTGTCCTCCAAGATCCTTGGGAACTTTTACCGCTGCACTATCAAGGGCATTCTGACTAACTGCCCCACAGTGTGGTTTAGTGGCTGCTCCGTCCAGCACATCACTGGTGCCCAGCTTCCTGCCATCGTAGACCTCCATCACAAGCGGTGTCTGCGCAGGGCGCGCGGGATCACCAGGGACTCTTCACATCCATGCCACAAACTGTTTGCCCTCCTACCATCAGGCAGGGGGTACAGGTCTCTTCGAACCTGCACCAACAGGCTCAGGAACAGTTCTTCCCATCTACTGTAATTCTGCTTAACAATGTGACCAGAGAACTCTGTGAACTCTGTGACCCATCACTAAACATACCCTCCCCCACCTCTCAGGGACCTTGTTGCACTACTCCTTTTGTAGTACTCTGACACTGCCTTGCAAAGTCTGACAATGGAAGTTTTCAGTTCTTACAGGTACTTGTCTACCTCGGGAACCTCCCTGCATTTCAGCTGCACATGCATCTTGCACATTCAATTTGTCTCTTCGCATATTTAGAATTGCTATCATGCTTGCATTTAGAATTGCCATTTGTACCTGCACAACTATTATCCCACTTGTAATATACACTATACTTAATACTTGGAAATGTTTTGCCCTCCTCTATTTGCCTTAATTGTACATGTTGTATTGCCATTTGTATTGCATTTGCCTCCATTGCACATCTATACATTCCACTTGTAATATATACATACATATGCTTAATACTTGTAAATACTTGTAAATGTTCTGCCCTCTTCAGTTTGCACTTCTGGTTAGATGCTAACTGCATTTCGTTGGACTGTACTTGTACTTGTTCAATGACAATAAAGTTAAATCTAATCTAATCTAATCTTATGATTGACTGGGGGGCATGTATTTCGGCGGTGGCTGACAGAATCTGTGTCCCCATGTTTATTGAATAACAATCTAGTCCGTCTAATTTTGTAATTTTTGGAAAATTCTAACTAGACATACCAGAGGACACAGATTTCAGCGATAGGTATTGAATGAACATCCAATCCCGAATGAAATAAACCAACGGAATGTGTTGATGTGGGAGAGAAACAATTACTGTAAGTTTAGACGTTTTTGGAACAATCCCTCTCTAGTAAGGTTGAGACTCCTGTTTCTTACCCACACTTAGATTAATGATATTAGGCATAGTGGTGACACCAAACACAGTAGGGTAGGCGACAACCAATGTGATGCTTACAGAACAGTGCTGTGTAGAATAGAACTTCAGGCACTGCTCATAGAAAATAATTGTTACAATAAAGCAAATGTATTAAATCTATGTAGCTCCGTCTTTGTAGTCTGTTAATGTTCTTTGCTCTGTTGTGTCATGTTTTTGTGTGTACAAGTTCTGAGTAGAGCAATGGATTGCAATTTTGGTTTTAACAGTATTTAGTTATGTTTTTGTACTGCATTATGTCACGTTTGATGTTTTGTGTGGGCACAGAAAGAGTAGCTTTCGCTTTAGACAATTGCTAATCATGATCCTAAATACAGGTATTAATAATTATCCCCTTAAGGATCAGACCCTAAATCTCAATTTACACCTAAAATGACATACCCAAATCTAACTGCTTGTAGCTCAGGACCTGAATCATGTAGACTCTTACACTGGGTCTCATTTGAAAGGAGACACTTTGAAGTTTGTGGAGATGTTAAATTAATATAGAAAATATAACACAATAGATCTGTCAGAAGATTAATAATTGACTAAGTTCTGGGTACTGACAATACACAGTGATCAGGATTTTAACTCCTGGCTACAATGACTTGGCTGTACTTCAACGCATTAACTCGGTCCATTTTATTTTCAAGGAAACCCAGGATTTACAGTGAAAAAAGTAACAATTTGACAAACAGTTGCATTCCTGATTTATTTTTTTACAAGTATAAAGAAATTTATAAAGAAATTTTGTTTAGCTAAATAAAAAAATAATACAAATGAATATAAATGAATGCTGTCAGGGCATAAATGGTTTCCAAAGTGGGAAAATAATATATGAGTCAGTGACAAATGCGTGAGTTTTTGAGATTAACTGTGTTTGCTTTCTACACTATTATAAACAATATGTCCTGAAAGGTCCTGCAATATTCTATATAGAACAGTCATTTATGTTCCAACTACTTTCATGGACCTTGAGTGCAAAATGTGTGTAATTGTTGGAGTTACAGCTTTCCATAAATATCTTTTGAGTTTTCAGCTCAAACTGTTCAGAGTTTCCATTAAAGGATTGGCCCCTCTGCCCCTACAGGATTCACCGTTGTCTCACAAACACAGCTGTAACAATCATGAAGTCTGGAGCTCAAACACAATGTTTAAAAAGGGTTAAAAGTCCAAATCATGCCCATTGGGTTAAACTTCAATAATTAGAATTGTAACGTGTCATTCGTGACTATTTACAATGAGCTTTTTACCTACAGGCAAGCTCCCACTTCTATTGATGTGGAGTATTTCTGGGATACATTGAGAAACGTAATTAGTATTCAAACTGTAGCTGATGGCAGTAGCCAATATTAATAACCATGAATAAGAGTAGCCTAAAAGCAATCTGAGAGCAACACACACACATCCACGCACATATGGTGAGCATATAGGTCCTATACTCTGCAACATAAAATGTACACACAATATAGTACTGTCTGAATTCAGCCATTCAGAGAAAAGACTTGTTTAAATAGCGCATGTAACCATGATCTTCTTGGATCATTGCATATTGGATTATGATTTTTCAATGATGTAGATGACCAGGGACATTGTGGGTAATAATTATTTAACTAGGAACTCTTGATGCTAACGTTTTTAGAAAAAAGAAGTAACATAATATCAACGTGTAACTGAACTTGCAGTAAGTTATTCTGGATAAAAGTGTTTGCTGAATGAGTTGAAGGAACACTGTTGAGAATCCTGCCTCTAATGTTTTCAAGGCTGAATTTAAACAATAACATGACTTGTCCCCTCCTTATCTTCCCTTACCGAACGGGACCGGAATAGTATTAGTTAGTCCAGGGTGGTTTAGCGTGGGGGGGAATAATACTGCTATTCTGTCCCCTGTGTGCGTTGCTCTGCTCGAGTAGACAAATAGCTACTGAGAATGAGTACTGAGATGCTTGAATGATGACACAGGCACTGAAGTTCAAAGTATTTACCTGAATGTCCCAAGCAACATGTACATACAGCTCTCAATCCTATGCCGTGTGAAAAGCGAAGCTTCTCCAAGGATCAACACAGTTAGATGGAAGAAGATAGCAGAATAACAAAAGACCATGCTTTCTCTGAGAAAAATGTAGCTGAGCAAAAAAGGAAGATGACACTTGACCTTCCCATGTGACCAAAAGTGAGCAATGAAACTAATGTACAAGGATTAGAACAGACTTTAGCTATTACAGTAGTATAAAATAAAATGTATTGCTTCTCTTTACAACTGTGTGTGTCTAAAGCGAATGTGAGGAGACTGCAAGTTGATGCAAACTGATAGATGGGCCAGTGACAAAGTTTAAATGGGGATTATCTCAGGCACTTGGAACAATGTCATAGAAAAAAAACAAAAACGATTGGGAACATTAACTTAAAAATGTAGTAATTTTTCTGGTTATTTCTCACTGTATTTATGCTAGTAGTACAGTCAATACCTAAAAAAAAATCAGCACATTACAACTTTGTATATATTTTTTTAATCATGAATATACATACAAAAATTAAGAGACCACTGCAAAATTACCAGTTTCTCTGGTTTTACTATTCATAGGTATGTTTTTGAGTAAAATGAACATGGTTGTTTTATTCTATAAACTACTGACAACATTACTCCCAAATTCCAAATAAAAATATTGTCATTTAGACTATTTATTTGCAGAAAATAACAACTGGTCAAAATAACCAAAAAAAAATGCATTGTTTTCACACCTCAAATAATGCAAAGAAAACAAATTCATATTTGTTTTTCAACAACAAAATATTAATGTTTTAACTTAGGAAGAGTTCAGAAATCAATATTTGGTGGAATAACCCTGATTATTAATTACATCTTTCATGCGTCTTGGCATGCTCTCCACCAGTCTGTCACATTGCTGTTGGGTGACTTTTTGCCACTCCTGGCACAAAAATGCAAGTAAGTCAGCTTTGTTTGATGGCTTGTGACCATCCACCTTCCTCTTGATCAAATTCCAGAGGTTTTCAATGGGGTTCAGGTCTGGAGATTGGGCTGGGCATGACAGGGTCTTGATCTGGTGGTCCTCCATCCACACCTTTATTGACCCGGCTGTGTGGCATGGAGCATTGTCCTGCTGGAAAAAACAATTCACAGAGTTGGGGGACATTGTCAGAGCAGAAGGAAGCAGGTGTTCTTCCAGGATAACCTTGTACTTGGCTTGATTCATGCATCCTTCACAAAGACAAATCTGCCCAATTTCAGCCTTGCTGAAGCATCCCCAGATCATCACCGATCCTCCACCAGATTTCACAGTGGGTGTGAGACACTGTGGCTTGCAGGCCTCTCCAGGTTTCCGTCTAACCATTAGATGACCAGGTGTTGTGCAAAGCTGAAAATTTGACTCGTCAGAGAAGAAGACCGTACTCAATTCCTCTATGGTCCAATCCTTATGGTCTTTTGCAAACTTCAGCCTGGCTCTTCTTTGCTTCTCATTGATGAAGGGCTTTTTTCTAGCTTTGCACGACTTCAGCCCTGCCCCTAGGAGCCTGTTTCGAACCGTCCTTGCCCAGCTGTTGTTTGCCATTCTTTTTGTAGGTCACTTGATGTCATCCTATGGTTGTTGAGTGACATTCAGTCGTTTTCGCCCTCTGCCAGTCTGTAGCTTTGTTGTCCCCAATGTCTGTTGCCTGACCTTAAACCGCCGTCTTTGAAATTTTCAGGATGGAAGCAACCTGACGCTCACTGTATCCCTCTGCCCGTAAAGCCGGAATTGAACCCTTCTTTTCCTCACTCAAAGCTTTTCTTATCAACTATTTTGTCATGCTGAATAGTTATTTTTTTATTTAAATTACCTTTGAGGTACTACTTGCACTGTTTTTGCCATCCAGCTGGTCCTATTGCAAGAGGATAGTGATGACCACAGCAGTGGTTTTTATACTTTTCATTAGATTTGGTTCAGGTAATCACCTAATCAGTACCTCATTAAGTAAAATGCCTGTGTTGGAATTTAACAGACATTGGAATGGAATGGCTGCCATACACGTAGATATGCTGATTTAAGGAAAATTAGTTGTTCTGTGCTCAGGAGAGTGTTTAATATTCTTCTTTCTGTTACATGGTGAAGCCAAGACATACATATTGCCACAACATTACCACATTTTGCCTTACTTTCTCCTCAAATCTTGGCATAGAGCCTTTTTCCAGTTTTGCATTACTGGTTGGCCTGGTGGCAGTACATTGGCAAAACCGAATATGATAATTCGTATTTAATTTTTTTTAGCAAAACTAACTGCCCTCCCAAGGCAGCTTGCCTCAAGAGGTTTAGGGGTGGGGGTCTAGGGGTAGGACTTATTATTCTCACCTTTAAAACTAAATTTCAGCTTCCAACAATATGTCAGATGGACAAGCTGTATGCTACTTGCAAAATTTTTGCTTGCATAATTGAAATAACAGTAGTAATGCTCGTGTTGAGTAACTTTTTAGTACAGCTTCGTTGTAGACATTGTGAAAAAAAAAATGTTAGACAAACATTTCTTTTACATTTCAGATGACTGTCACCTGTATTTTCTGAGTAAAATGTTTAAAGTTGATTGTATGAATCTGAAACCTGGTTGAAGAATCTTTTAATCCAATTACGTTGTTTTGAACTGTTCTGTTGCCTATTGTTATGTTAGAAGAAAAAAGGTTTCATGTCAGTTTGGACTCTTGGAGAGTGGCTGGCTATTTATCGCAACAGTGTACACTTATATGTTTATTCGTGCACTACTCACATGGCAGTCCTCTGTAACTTAGCTGGTGTAGTATTGTGTATGCAACTTTAAAATGGAGACAGCTTTAACTGCATCGCTTGTGCTGTCACAGATGCCATAATGGGCAAAGGTACAACGGCGAAACCGAAATGTACACCCCTTCTGTAGAACCACACGTCTAAATGTGGGATTCACTGAAGAAAAACGTTCTTGCTGTCATAAACAGAGTATCTCGTTCTCACAGCTTGCCAGAGTCTGCAGAGATTTATTAGGTAGTTCATTTCCCAGTCCCTGCCAACCCTACAGGGAGATGCTCATGGAACATGTCAACACTGACTCCCAGTGCCAGTCACATGCATTTTGCTTCAAAGGGATAGCTTTGACAGCTGATGTCATGCCTCTTAGTTGCTTCATGACACATCATTCCCTCATGTTAATTTGGTGCCCTTCATTTGATATAGACATACTGTACACGGGGCTTTTACTGATTACCAATGTTTTCCTTTTTACTATATGTCTGAGGTTGATTTCCAAAACTATTAATGGTTTTGAATGTGGCAAATGACGGTTAAGTTTGAAATTACTTCATATGATCTGTCTACAGCTGAGCTGAATTGTAGGAAATACATATTTATTTCTAACAAAATAATCCAAAGTCTCTTCTTGATCGTCTCATCAAGCAGAATACAAAATGCCAGAAGCCCCAAACTATCAATGTGTGTTATATTTCCTTTTAGCAGCAAACTATGGCTACAGGGAAAGTCTAGACATGGCAACCTAGCCTTTAAAACCTTAGCACCGCCATGGGGATGCCTGTGTCAGTAGTGCATAATGGAGGTATTTCAATAACAGGACAAGAAGGGGGAATTGCTGTTGCATAAACTATTCACCCCCCCCCCCAATATCTGATGTTGGCCTAACTGTATACAGTATTCCCTTCGTTTTAAATTGAAGAAAGTAGAGTGGGTGGAAAAAAGCAAATGCAAATTAAGGAAAAACTGGGATGAAAAAAGATAAGTAAACATCTTTCTCTGGATTTATAATTGAAGAGAGTACATTTTAACCTGTAAAATAAGTAAATAACATTCATAGTTTAAAGCATACTGTCCTAGGATGGCAAAGTGGAACTCTGTGAACTTGATGTAAAATCAAAATGTTGCCTACACACACATTATTTAGTTCCACCCTCTGAATAATTCTAAGTCAGTGAAGCCTTTGGCTTTCAACATTCTGAATTTCTCATCCTTCTGGACAAACTATGTCCATCCGTGTGGAACCGTGAGTTGACGTTCCGGACACTGACCCCATGCAACATTGATGACTTGTCTGGAAGTGCTGTGGCAACCTGCCTGGCAGGGCAGGTCAACACTGGGTGATGGTCCGAGGCAATGGGGATGCTGATGTGCTTGTCATTTAATGTTCAACCTCGGGGGAGGGGCAAGGCCAGCAGTAGGGAATAACAGCCTTCAACAGTCGCTGAGGAAAGTCATTGCATATAGAATATTATATTAAGCAACTTTTTGTTTGTACAATTTGATTAATTGTCATGATGAAATCTTGAAGGGGACTATTGATCTGTCTCAGCAAGTTCAATTCCGATAGTGGACTAGTGTGAAAATACTGGCAATACTCAAACTGTACGACCATACCTGGGCTCTCATGGCTGTTCCAGCCCAGTCAATGTTGTTTTCTCTTCGTGCACCCCAATAGTGGATCTGACTTCCCCTTAAAAAGAGTGTGCACCCATTTTCCGAAAACTGAAACCCCACCACAGCCCTGTTCCTCCACCTCCACCTCCCCACCACCACAGCCCTGTTCCTCCACCTCCCCACCACCACAGCCCTGTTCCTCTACCTCCCCACCCCCACAGCCCTGTTCCTCTCAGACAACAATGATCAATAAAGTTTAAAGAGAATACACGATTATTGACTGAATATTTTCAAAAAAATGTAAGATTTATTTTTTGAAATTGACAAATTTCCTAAAATGACACCTCAAGGTTCATAATGGCTAGGGCTATTGTCACCTTGATTTCAGCGCAATTGGTGACTTTTTCATGACAGTACACTCATAACAAAAAGGTTCTTGGACTCTCCGTTCTTGAAAAAGCTTCTTGGAATCTTCGTTCTTGAAAAACGTTTTTGGACTCTCCGTTCTTGAACCCCTAAAACTTAAAAAAATACTTGTAAATTTTCTGCCCTCTTCTATTTGCCTTAATTGCACATTTAGTATTGACATGTACTGCATTTGCCTTCATTGCACATCTATACATTCCACTTGTAATAGACATATACTTAATACCTTTTAAGTAATAAGTATATGTATATTTTAATAAAATTTTCTGCCCTCTTCTATTTGTACTTCTGGTTAGATGCTAACTGCATTTCTTTGTACTGTACTTGTTCAATAACAATGAAGTTCAATCTAATCTAATCTAAAACTGAATAAAATATCAGAGGGCATTTTATTTAGCTATTTATACTTGTTACTCAAAGAACCATATTAACAACCTACCGGTTAAAAAAATCTTTCAAATGGTTCTTTGGGTAACCATTAAAATTGAGCTCTATGAACAGAAACTTTGGGATTCCAGCAGTTTCAATGTAAAGAACCCCTGAAGCACCCCCTAAGAACGTTTTCTTTCTAGAGTTTATTAATGTGATGCATCGACACATCATTGTGATGGTAGGGAAACAGATGCTACATAATACGTATCGACTTCTTCCCATATCCACTTTGGTAAGTAATGAAAAGCACAGTGATGGATTCAGAGTAAGTGAATGATTGATCAATTCAAATCCTGGGAATTAATGTTTTATCTTAGTGGAATTGATTGACTTAGCTCCAACTGCATTTTTCCTAGAATGGAATTGAGAGAATGTGTGTGTGTGTGTATGTATTGAATAAATATAGAATTGTGTTTGAGCCTGCAGTTCAGAAATAAGGGAACCTTCCATCAACATAAAGGCCTTATAAATTCAAATAATGAATGCAAATAAAAAACTCAATCAGACCAATTTGCATTTACAGGTCACATGGATCGCCTTTGTTTATGACCAGGTAACCTTTGCTTATTTGAAGATTTTAAGAAGTCCATTCCTTAAAATGAAAAGTTTAATGTGTCCATTGACTGAGAATAAACCATTCCCTCCCAGGTGGTTCATGGTTAATAAACTCAAACTACGTTTCAAACATTAATGTGACAGATTATTAATAAGACATAGTACTACATTCCGAAATAAAAAAATCCATCTAAGAAGCCAGAGGTGCATCGTAACTAATTACAAATACTCTCCTCACTGTGACTGAATTTGCAAGTGCATACACGTGCTAGGATATTTCATGACTCTTTCCACCTGTGATGAGTGACTGAAAATATGAGTATGAGTATGTGAGTATGCCATGAATGAGGGAATGAGTAAATAAATTAACTCAGTTCCTACTGTTCAATAATTCCCTCTCGTCCATTTTCTAGGCAATGCAGGGAAAATCACAGCTTAACATTCAGGTATCCATAGCAGAATGTGCTAATTATCTTTTCTTTTTTTTTTTTAAAAAGTAACTCATTTATTTAAAGACAGAGTCTGAGTAGTTTTCAGTGGTTATGTGTGGGAAATTTGCTTACTTTTTCCACCCCTGGGAGAAACGCCCAGAAGCATATGGATGAATATGTTGGGTACAGACTGTACACAGCAGCCTTCTGGTACAACCACCTTTATGTACTCAAATATTCTGAACAACAGGAATAGGTATCCAGCTTACATACACATGCACCCTTTAAAGAAACAGAACCCGGAGGCATCTTTAGGTGTTCTTTAGATTGCAACACTGTCGGAACCCCTAAAAAGTGCCTCCAGTAGTAAAACACTATGCACAATAATAACAACATTGAGAGGTGTGTAGAGTACAAATAAAGTTCAATACCAACTACTAATAAACAGTACATTCGTATTTCATATCAAAAACAAGATAGGAGCCTGTAGTAAAATGAAAAAAAAATGTCATCATCGTTACAAATCTAAAAATGTGTATGTTTTACATACATGGAGAATGTTTCACAGGGCAAGGATTAAAACAAGTTTCATGTCTTGTAAATAAACCAAAAATAGTTAATGAATCCAGGTAGCTGCCATCAGTCATATTTAGTTTAATTCAATAGTTTGAGTTAATTATAAAAATAATCTAGATTGTTTTAATAAGATAATATGTTGGTAATTAAGAGATATGTAAGAAGATGTTTATTTACCTGCCTGGTATTCCAGTAGCGGAACCAATATTCCTGTGCTACTGGGTCGGGTTATTAGTATAATTAGTTGCTACGCGTTACCTACCACAGGAGGCAGAGCACCTGTGAACGTTCTATAGAAAATGTCATAAGTTACGTTGCTGTGTAGTAATGTTAATGAACAGTGGAATTTATCAGGTGTGAAGCTAGGAGTTCTTTCTTACTCCTCTTGAATTAATGAGGTATGTAAGATTATCTGTACTTTTCTACATTGTGCTAAGTTAATGGATATGCTAACGTGTTAGTTAATTGCTAATATGCTAGCGAAGTTCACGTGATAGCCTACCTACATTTTAGTAAATGGATTGTATAAGCAATATTTTGTGCTATAAGATTTATTTTATTATTCTCTATGAGAATGCTCTGTATGGCACTGCACTAATTTTATTATTTTGTTTTTTATCTAGTTTTCATGGCATTTTGAAAGCATGTTCACGGCATAGATGTGTGAATAAATGCCTGTGATCAAAACAACACCTTGTGTTCGTGATTTATCCTGAAGGGAGTAATACCAAATAAAACTCATAGGCCTACAGTACAAATAAGCATAAGCGCATTAAATATCGGCATCCTAAGTGGCTTCTGATTTAATAAGAACATAATCACTCCGGGAATCAAGTCATTAATTTTCTATTCTAGTTAATGCTACGCTAATATACAGTTGTTTTAAGATATTTTTTATTGATATTTTAGCAATTTGATATGGAGTTCTAGGACCTCAGTGTAACAGCCAGGCATGGTTGCATTTCTATGTTCAGTGTCTTTATGTTCAAGTTATTCTGTTTCTATGTTCAATGACCTCACCTGTGTCTTATTCAGTCTTCGCCTGTGTTTCGTTTACCCCGATTATGTTCCCATTTTGGTTCCTCCTGCCCAGTATATCTGGTCAGTCATTGTTTCCTGTATGAATTGTTACACTGTAGCTTTAGCCAAAAAATATGGACACATATTTGAGATTACAATGACTGTGCCTTTGGTGTTATTGTTAGTGATTGGAAATCAATGCTTTCTGAAGCATACAAGGCTTTCGTCAAATTGAGCCAAAAAATGGTTCATTGTCTCAAGGTTTTCGAACACACTGCACAGTAGTGACACCTGTTGGTCAGGAACAAATGTCACATGTTTATTGTAAATATAAATATAAAATATAAAACTTTCCAGAATATCCTATGGGACTTCATGGTGCGGTGGGTAGATGTGCGTTTTGCGAAGGGCAATTAGAATGTGAGGTTTGTATCCCACATTCTTCTTGCCTTTCCAGCTAACATTTTTCTACTGTGCATACGTTCGTATGTTTTGTATTATTTAGGCAAGATTGTCATAAGGTAAACAAAATTAAGTGAATAATTCAAACAACAATAAGCAATGTTGTTTGCACTCAAAAAGTCAAACATCTGGATTCGGTCTGTCCTCGCAACAAGATAATGATTGAGAGTCGGCGACGCTACCAGCACTGCATGTGTGCGACTCAACATGTTAACAACTTTTTAAAATAAATGACTAAACAAGGTGACCAGTAGAGGTCAGTGTTTGAAAGTCTCAGGCACTGAACAAATGTAAAAGCCTGCATTTTACAAGAGGCTTTGGAAGAAACACGTGATCAAATGAGGCTTCGGACATCATGAATCACGTAGTATTACACCGATGCAAGCCTTGACCCTTTCGCATGGATTAGAATGGGTTTGATTGGAGAATTTAGATCTTCTGATCAACAATAATTGAAAATCTTGTGCATCCTTGGTATTATTGAGGCTGCGGAAGACAAAATATTAACATAAGTTATATGAAAATAAATATGATTATTTGAGTAAGTGTACTGTCACATAAAACCTAAACTAAAACTGGATTCAACACTGTGACAGTGATGTCAGATTATTTTCAAAGCATTAACCTTACCTACTTAGCTATGGTTACTTAGATTAGATTAGATTCAACTTTATTGTCATTGAACAGTACAAGTTACAGTACAACAAAATGCATCTAACCACAAGTGCAAATAGATGGCAGAAAATGTACAAGTATTTACAAGCATTAAGTATATGTATATTACAAGTGGCATGTGTAGATGTGCAATGAATGCAAATGCAGTACAAATGGCAATACTAAATGTGCAATTAAGGCAAACAGATGAGGGTGGGAAGTTTACAAGTATTAGGTATAGTGTATGTTACAAGTGGGATAACAGTTGTTCGGGTACAATTGTCAATTTCTAAATGGCATACAAGATGTGCAAATGAAGGAGTACTTCTAACGACTGCGCCCTCTGCTGCCTCTCCTCCCCCTGCAGCGGGCAGGCTTCAGCGGTCAACGTCACCGGCCTTCTGACACCACCGCCCATCTCATCAGTTCATCTCACCTGTTGTCTTGTTTAGCGCACCCCTGGTCCTCATTTACGATGATTCCCCCAATATATATGTTCCCTCTGCTCCCCTGGTCTTTGTGTGTTATTGTCTCGTCTTATGAGCGATTGTTGGACTACGCCTATTTTCTACATTAAAATAACCTTTGCTGACTCCACTGTTCTGCTCCTCATTCCTTCGAAGCCCTGACAGTACTGTAGTAGGGTAGCATGAGCAACCGTGATGCAGAGGTCTAAGGTCCTCGAGGTAGACGTGTGTGTAACTGTAAAAATTAAAGTACAATGGCAATACTAAATGTGCAAAGAGGCAAATTGAATGTACAAAATGCATGTGCAACTGAAATGCAGGGATAGCAGCAGTGAGGTTCCTGAGGTAGACATGTACCTGTAACCACTGAAAACTTCCATTATCAGGCTTTGCAGGGCCTTCTGGTCGGCTATGGAGCAGCTGCTTAACCACACTGAGGTGCAGTTTGTCAGAATGCTCTTGATTGTGCAGCTGTTAAAGTTCACAAGGATCTTGGATGACAGGCGGGCATTCTTCAGCCTCCTGAAAAAGTATAGGCGCTGCTGTGCCTTTTTGACCAGAGCTGAGGTGTTGAGTGTCCAGGAGAGGTTCTCGGAGATGTGGACACCCAGAAATTTGAAGCTGGACACGCTCCACCTCAGTACCCTCGATGAGGACTGGGGTGTTGCTGCAGCTTTTAGACTTCCTGTAATCCACAATGAGTTCCTTGGTTTTCTTAGCATTGACGGCCAGGTTGTTGTCAGCGCACCATGCCGCCAGGCGCATGACCTCTTCCCTGTAGGCTCACTCGTCGTTGTCACTAATCAGGCCTACCACCGTGGTGTTGTCTGTGAACTTGACGATGGAGTTGCAACAGTGTACAAGAACGCAGTCGTGGGTGAAAAGGGAGTACAGGAGAGGGCTCAGCATGCAGCCTTGTGGTATACCAGTGTTCAGGATCTGGGTGGAGGAGGTGAAGTTGTCTAACCTGACAGACTGGGGTCTGTTGGTTAGGAAGTCCAGAGTCCAGTTGCAGAGAGAGGGACTGATCCCCAGGTCATAGAGTTTGTTGACCAGCCTAGATGGAATGACAGTGTTGAAAGATGAAGTCTATGAATAGCATCCTCACATAGGTGTTAGTTTTGTCCAGGTGGGTCAGGGCAGAGTGTAGAGCCATGGAGATTGCATCCTCTGTAGACCTATTTGACCGGTAGGCAAACTGGTAGGGATCCAGTGTTGGGGGGAAACAGGACTTAAGGTGGGCCAGAACTAGTCTTTCAAAGCACTTCATGATTGTGGGGGTGAGTGCAACCGGTCGTAAGTCATTCAGGCTAGATGCGGTCGACTGCTTCGGCACTGGCACAATGGTTGTGGTCTTGAAGCATGTTGGGACAACCGCCTGGGCCAGTGACATGTTGAAAATGTCGGTAAAGACCTTGGCCAGCTGCCAAGCACATGCTCTGAGCACACGCCCCGGGGATGCTCAGGGCCAGCAGCCTTACGTGCATTCACCCTGCTCAGTGCAGACTGCGGTGGATAGTCTGGGGGGGGTCTCGGTGGAGTTCAGCTTTAATGGCTGGCTCTTTGTTGTCCCTGTCGAAGCGTGCGTAGAACCTGTTTAACTCGTTGGCGAAGGAGACATCGCTGGCTGTGGGGGTAGGGTTCTTTGGCTGGTAGTCAGTGATGGCTTGGATGCCCTGCCACATGCGTCGGGGTTCAGAGTTGTTGTAGAAGCGCTCCTCAATCCGCAGTTTGTGGTCATTTTTAGCCCCTTTTCAGGTTGGCCCTGGATGAGCTGTAGGCCTCCGCATTGCCGGATCTAAAAGCAGCGTTAATCATAATGCTGTACAAAAAAAAGCAGCAAAGAGTAAAAAACTTGAATCCCTTCATCAATGCAGTTCTTCTGTTTAGTAACTGTTAACCTTCTCGATAGTACTGAATACTAACATTGACTGACAAATTAATAATTATATTTAAACCAATCAAATGGGCCCCCCACCAGGCCTGGGCCCGGGACAACGTTCACGGTTGTCCCCCCCTGTCGGCGTCACTGCAATGACTCCCAGTTAAGTTAATGATTGTACACCATGTTTTGTTTACATAAATGCATGGTCCACCGACGCAGCCTCCGAGCACCACTAGTTGGCAAAGGGAATAGCGTCTCCCGGGGCGTCCTTAGAATCTCCGGTGGAGGGTGTAAGTTGTCAAAAACTCTTCCAGTGCTTTGTGCTCCGATGTCTAGGAGTTCTTCTCGGCTATATCGAGTGTATGCTAGGCTGTACTGAGTGAATAGGTTAAGAAATATTAAGTAAATTACTGCTAATTTGCAGAGATTGGGTAGACGTTGAGCTGTGCAATTGCATACACGCCGCCATCTTGGTTTTCTATCTTGGTTCATGTGCAATATATGGGAAGCATTGGTAAATAACTTGGCATGGAGTAAAGTCCCGGTTCCAGTCAGTGGAAATGGACATCTGCAGTCCGCTTCGAAAAAGGCATGGGATCAAACAAAGCTTTGGATGTCATTCATCACTTGGTGATCATACATCTGAATGAAACCTCTGCGAGAGAATCGCCAGAGTTAAACATTCATAAAATATGGTGGATCTAATGCTTGGTAATGTGATATTAAAAACTGACTAGCAATATTCCTGACGTAGAAATAACAAATGCAGTGTTGCTAGTGTTTTTGGCAAAACAGTATATGAAAAAGTTATCACTGGGACCCAAACCGGGCTTTCTAAAACAGTGACATATCCCCAGCTCTCACGTTGAGCTATCGGCCAGCTGATATCGCTACCAAAATTCTAAGACAATTCTAACAATAGTCTATGGTATTGTGGATATCCGCATTTTATTGATAATGAATGATGTGTAGGAGAAACTTTTTGACATTCACTGGTTAATTTGTGAATTTCATGACTTCCTGATAATTACACTGTACACTTATTTAGTTTCATATGTTTTAAAGCATGGTTGGAAAGTACCATGTCTTTAAAAACCTATCAGATGGTACCGTGAGGTCCGAAGCTTCAAACGTCATTAATCATGTGATATTGTTGCTCGGATGCAAGCCTCGGCCCTTTCGCTTTGATCAGACTGGGTTGAAATTTCAAAACAAGCCCAAATGCATCGGTTTCGTGCATCCCATCAGTTATTGTGTACAAAAACTAATTCTCCAAAATGTTTTGGAAAGACAAGACAGGTTTTTGAAGCATGTTTTACATTGCTTATGCATTTCTTTGCATCTAAAAGTAATTATTTTTTTAATGTTCCTTGTTCCAACAGCATACTGTGCTTACTTTCACCTTTGTAGATCAGCTTGTGGGTGCCCAAATTACACTGATTCTACTTAATAAAGAACATATTTGTTTATTATTCATCAGCTTCAAATGCTAATATGTAAGGACTTTATTTCTAAGTTCAACTATAGAAAGGGATTTTGCTTTTCACGTTTACTTTTTAGCTTAGCTTTCGGGTTGATAGAACTGCAGACCTTTGACCCTGGGATTTAGTCCTTAAACATTTGTTCATCAAAAAACATGCCAAAAAACATATACCTGTATATTTTTTTCTTTTAATTTGATTAATAAGCTATCGAATACACTAAAACCATAACTAGGCTGGAGTTGCAAAATAAAGGTACACATTTAATCATTTCATCCAAACTGTTTGCACTCTTTATTTACAGCCTGTATTGCAGGGGGTACTATAGAATAGCATTTAGGAAATACTCAACAAGCTGCAAGTCTCACCTTTCCTATCTACTCATTGGTTTTCATGAGAACACTAAACCACATGGATCAATGAAAGATGCATGAGGGGGATTAATCCAATTTGCATTCTAAAACACTAAAAACAAAATTGGTTTCACAATCTATATTGAATAATCCTCAAAGTAGAGAAACACATGAGTTTGTATAACTCCAGGTCCACATTCTACAAAGATCCAGCAAAAATGGAATGCACTTCCTGTAAAGAACAACAACACAATGTGTATCTTAAGTTCAAATATGTCTAAGTAATGCATGCATTTTTCAACTTATGTTCACATTTGGTTTTGGTCTTTGTCCGACGGGGACAGAAAAACAATCAAGAGGAGCAGGCGGACCCAATGGGCGTGGCTGGTTTAGTCCAAGTGAAAAGTTGCAAGTCCCTCTCACCAGTCATATCTTCAAACCGTGAGTTACTTCCTGCTTCCAGTGAGGTAAAGCATTAACACTCATTACTCACGCGTGCTCTGCAGCTTCTCAAGGAACCCCCACCCTGAAAATCTACAAAGGTTAAAAAACAAACTAATGGCAGAGTTCTCCCATCTATGTCAAGGTTATTTTTTTAACTTTATTTTATCCTGAAAGATCCGACAGGACCTGTGACGTTAATTTTTAAATTCTTAAATTATCTTGAAGTAGCCCTCACAAAGCTGTCTTTTTAGGATATAGAGTTCTTCTAAAGAATGAATAGATAATCAAACCACTGAACAGGAAAGAACTAGCACTTAGATTTGGACAAGGGGTAAGAGGAAAATATACTGTGCCACTGCATTGTCTGTCAGGGCAGGGGCACAGCGACAGCCCATCTCTGTCGAGCAAGCCTCTCTGACTTTGCAAGATCACTGGGTCGAGTTGGACAGTGAGGAGCATGGCTCTGAGATGGAGAGGCCTTCACATAGCCACACAAGTAGCAGAAAAGGGGGGAGGTGGAGGAGAGGAAACAAGGACAGAAGGGGGTGGCTGCTACGCCTGTGTCTCTCTCTAAGGCTGTCCTTGAGCTGCTGTGGGAACATAGTGTGCACAGTGAGAACAAGACAATGGGCCCAAAGAGAGAAGCCATTAACCATGGTTAGAGAGCACAAAGAGAGAAGAATTTTTCACTTCTATACCTTTTCATATAAAACGTATTAAGCAACCTCTTCTATACACTCTTGATGGAAATTATTTACTCCATGTGGGCAGATAGCGCTGTACTCGCATTTGCATGTCCTACAGTGTGCATTGAAGCAGAGCATTCCTTACACCATCCATATCTATATCTGTTTAAACTTCAAGGGCCAGTTTTGCAGACACAGATTAAGCCTAGTCTAGGACTAAAAAAATAGCTCAATGGAGTTTTCTATTGATCTTGATTTTTAGTCCTAGACTAGGCTTAATCCGAGTCTGCAAAACCAGCCCCTAGTGAAGTACTCAAATGAATCTCTTTATTCCTGACATTCCATACTAAGTAGAAAAATGTTACTTTCTGAATTGAACAACATGCAACCACATTCCTAGCAATCTCTCCATAAAAGGTGTCATATGATGTTTGACTGAAGATTCCTAAAAGGTGTTTCGAGGGAGAGTTGCCATGGAAACACTGATTAGTATCCTTAGACTGAGCCTGTACAGTAAAATTAATTTTCTGTTGTTTTAACAGTACAGTACCATGAAAGTGTCTTACAGACTTCAAAACGAAGGATTTCATTAGGAATATACTCACTAATGATTATTTCAACAGGTTGGTGGTCTAAAGTTCACACCGCAACTTTAATGCAGGTGAAATCCCTAATTAAACTTTCCAACTTTCATAAACAAGTGCTTCTAATTTGGAATCTCATGTATAAAAAAATGACTTTTTCTTTTTCCAAAATAGGTATGACAGCAATGTTGTCTTGGATAAATAATTGCTAAATGACAATGGACAACACAATTATATTTATTGACGACTATAAATGGACTATAAAACTATAAAATACAACAATGTAATTATTCTGATTAAAAAATAATTTCCAGTCCCTTTTGAAGAGTTTTAAATAGTTGTTCATGCTGTCTCTAGGGTTGATATTTTTTTTTCTCTTTAGGATAATACCGTGGTACTCCATATACAACTTTGTAGCCTGAATTCACCTAGGAGGAGTTGCCATTCCATATTAACATTTATATAAGGAAACTCTATCAAGGTGTGAGTTTTCCTCCTGCCAAAATAAACAGAAATACAGCCCTGGGACAAGTGAACTGAAAAAAAAAACTTTTTTGTTGTCTAGCAAATATTGTGTATCTAACATGGTGAGAGAAGTATCATATAAACTCATTCATAGAATCTACTCTGTAAAGGCCTTTGTTGTACTGTATACAGATTTAAAACTGCTATTGACAGCAATTTTTTGTTTTGTGGTAACACAGAAGGTCCTGGGATTGCTCTCTTTTCAGAAAATTCTATTTAATTGATCTATACCTGAATTTCCTTTTATAGTTAATGATTTTATAGTCAATTTCATTTTATAGTTAATTATAGTTTGTTTCCTGAAAGATACTTTATACATACAATTAAATGGGCAGAAAACATGATTATTTTATTTAACCAATAGATGTTTGAGTGTACGCGCCCGTGATTGATTTGGGAAATCATGTTTCCTCTGATTCCTTTAGTGTTTGTGCTAGCCCCACAATGTCTTGTTCTTTGTGTGCAGCAGAATCTTGCAAATCAGCTGATAAAACCCATGAAGACAAATATATTACCAGAATTCATTTTTTTGCATAGTTAATGCCCGGAAGTGACAGAAGTCACAGAAAAACAACTACAAATATCAAACCATTTGTGCTACAAACTAGTGTTATACATCAATGGAAAGGGGAAAGCCATTCACACAGATCCTTAGATATAGTCAAATTTCTGTATATATATATATACAGGTGCTGGTCATATAATTAGAATATCATCAAAAAGTTGATTTATTTCAGTAATTCCATTCAAAAAGTGAAACTTGGATATTATATTCATTCATTACACACAGACTGATATATTTCAAATGTTTATGTCATTTAATTGTGTTGATTAAAACTGACAACTAATGAAAATCCCAAATTCAGTATCTCCGAAAATTAGAATATTACTTAAGACCAATACAAAAAAAGGATTTTTAGAAATGTTGGCCAACTGAAAAGTATGAACATGAAAAGTATGAGCATGTACAACACTCAATACATAGTTGGGGCTCCTTTTGCCTGAATTACTGCAGCAATGCGGCGTGGCATGGAGTCGATCAGTCTGTGGCACTGCTCAGGTGTTATGAGAGCCCAGGTTGCTCTGATAGTGGCCTTCAGCTCTTCTGCATTGTTGGGTCTGGCGTATCGCATCTTCCTCTTCACAATACCCCATAGATTTTCTATAGGGTTAAGGTCAG
>JACXGI010001919.1:0-24690 GCA_016801175.1 Esox masquinongy | reverse complement strand
CAGTGCTCTAAAACTTCCTGGTAGATGGCTGCGTTGACCTTGGACCTCAGAAAACACAGTGGACCAACACCAGCAGATGACATGGCCCCCCAAACCATCTGACTGTGGAAACTTTACACTGGACTTCAAGCAACGTGGATTCTGTGCCTCTCCTCTCTTCCTCCAGACTCTGGGACCTTGATTTCCAAAGGAAATGCTAAATTTACTTTCATCAGAGAACATAACTTTGGACCGCTCAGCAGCAGTCCAGTCCTTTTTGTCTTTAGCCCAGGCGAGACACTTCTGACGCTGTGTCTTGTTCTAGAGTGGCTTGACACAAGGAATGTGACAGCTGAAACCCATGTCTTGCATACGTCTGTGCGTGGTGGTTCTTGAAGCACTGACTCCAACTGCACTCCACTCTTTGTGAATCTCCCCCACATTTTTGAATGGGTTTTGTTTCACAATCCTCTCCAGGGTGCGGTTATCTCTATTGCTTGTACACTTTTTTCTACCACATCTTTTCCTTCCCTTCGCCTCTCTATTAATGTGCTTGGACACAGAGCTCTGTGAATAGCCAGCCTCTTTAGCAATGACCTTTTATGTCTTGCCCTCCTTGTGCAAGGTGTCAATGGTCGTCTTTTGGACAGCTGTCAAGTCAGCAGTCTTCCCCATGATTGTGTAGCCTACAGAACTAGACTGAGACCATTTAAAGGCCTTTGCAGGTGTTTTGAGTTAAGCTGATTAGAGTGTGGCACCAGGTGTCTTCAATATTGAACCTTTTCACAATATTCTAATTTTCTGAGATACTGAATTTGGGGTTTTCATTAGTTGTCAGTTATAATCATCAAAATTAATAGGAATAAACACTTGAAATATATCAGTCTGTGTGGAATGAATGTATACATTATACAAGTTTCAATTTTTGAATGGAATTACTGATATAAATCAACTTTTTGATGATATTCTAATTATATGACCAGCACCTGTATATATATATATATATATATATATATATATATACAGGTATATACAGGTATATATACACATATATATGCGTATATGTGCGTGCGTATATATATATATATATATATATATAGGTGTGTGCGTATATATATATGTATATGTATATATATATATGTATATATATGCACGCACGCACGCACACACCAATCACCCATAACATTATGACCACCTGCCTAATATTGTGTAGGTCCCCCTTTTGCCGCAAAACAGCTCTGACCCGTCGAGGCATGGACTCCACTAGACCTCTGAAGGTGTGCTGTGGTATCTGGCACCAAGACGATAGCAGTAGATCCTTTAAGTCCTGTAAGTTGTGAGGTGGGGCCTCCATGGATTGAACTTGTTTGTCCAGCACATACCACAGATGCTCGACTGGATTGAGATCTGGGGAATTTGGAGGCCAAGTCAACACCTTGAACTCGTTGTTGTGTTCCTCAAACCATTCCTGAAACATTTTTGCTTTGTGGCAGGGCACATTATCCTGCTGAAAGAGGCTATTGCCATCAGGGAATACCGTTGCCATGAAAGGGTGCATATGGTCTGCAACAATTCTTAGGTAGGTGATACGTGTCAAAGAAACATCCACATGAATGGCAGGACCCAAGGTTTGCCAGCAGAACATTGCCCAAAGCCTCACACTGCCTCCGCCGGCTTGCCTCCTTCCTATAGTGCATCCTGGTGCCTTGTGTTCTCCAGGTAAGCGACGCACACGCACTCGGCCATCCACGTGATGTAAAAGGAAATGTGATTCATCAGACCAGGTCACCTTCTTCCATTGCTTCGTGGTCCAGTTCTGATGCTCACGTGCCAATTGTAGGCGCTTTGGGCAGTGGACGGGTCAGCATGGGCATCCTGACTGGTCTGCGGCTACATACGCAACAAACTGCGATGCGTTGTGTGTTCTGATACCTTTCTATCAGTACCAGCATTAACTTTTTTCAGGAATTTGAGCTACAGTAGCTCGTCTGTTGGATCAGACCACACGGGCCAGTCTTCGCTCCCCACGTGCATCAATGAGCCTTGGCTGCCCATGACCCTGTCGCCAGTTCACCGCTTTTCCTTTCTTGGACCACTTCTGATAGGTACTGACCACTGCAGACCGGGAACACCCCTCAAGGGCTGCAGTTTTGGAGATGCTTTGACCCAGTTGTCTAGCCATCACAATTTGGCCCTTGTCAAAGTCGCTCAGATCCTTATGCTTGCCCATTTTTCCTGCTTCTAACACATCAATTCTGAGGACAGAATGTTCACTTGCTGCCTAATATATCCCACCCACTGATAGGTGCCATGATAACGAGATTATCAGTGTTATTCACTTCACCTGTCTTCACATTTTCATTATATATATATATATATATATATATATATATATATATATATATATATATATATTATTGATGTTACAGGGGCTGGTAGCTCTGGAGTGTGGGTGAACAGAAAAGGGTAGAAAAGATTCTGAGATGCCAATATACAGTATGTAGCTTGAAAGCTAGTTAGCCCTGTTAACCTATTTTGGGGATTTGAAAATAAATATTGGAATAAATTACAAAAAACTAAAAGCTGATTAGCCAACTATAGGTAATGTTAGCCAACTAGTGTTACCTACCTGACAAATGCTAAGTTCGTTTTTGTACTTCAGCGTCTTCAATTTACTTGTTTTTACCGGACCGCGTAAGCGGAGCCGGCCAAGAAGAGCGAATGTCTCCTACTGAGTGAGTGAGTGAGTGACTGACTGACACTTGTTAAATAGTGTAGTGGTTAGGGAAGCAGATTTGTGAACTATAGGTCCCGAGTTCGTATCTCCTCGCAGGCGAAGCGAAGTATGCATTATGAATTATTCCGTAAAGGCGAAAACTTCGCTGGTTAAAACCGTTAGTATCTACATTATAGTAAGCCTGAAATAAAACAGTTTACGGTTATATTGCGACTGTTTCTGGTGGATTTTCGAAGTACGCATCCGTTCATGCGTTTTGGGTCTGGATAGACAAACACATTTACTGGCTTAACATAAAGTAGTTATGTTATAGTAAGCCTTAACTGAAACTGTATACGGTTATATTACGACTGTTTCTGGCATGGAAAAGTTCATCTTCAGTCTCGCTAGCAATTGCTCAATTCCTATGATTATTCCTTGGAAGTTAGTAGATACTAGTAAGCCTATTACTGGCTAATAAGCTGTTAAAATGGCCAGTGGCAATAGCAATACAGTTCATAAACACTATGGTGGAGGTAAACTTAATAAGAAATGTTAGTCAGTTTAACGCAATCCTCAATGGATTCTAGCGACTGCTGAAACGTGTAATGCCGAGGCGTAGTGGTTAAAGACAGTGCCTCTCATGTGGAAGATGTAAGTTCGTATCTATTGAGAGCAATGACATTTATTAATTATTTCTGGTAGATTCCACGATTCTCTCATCTTTTCACTTGATGAAAAAGTTAGTTACCGTTGCCTTTATTGATAGTTATTGTATAAATGTCATTCATGAAATTCACGAATAAAAGAAAACATTATTTTGTTTTGCCATGAAAGAAAAAAATATGTTCTTATGCCATGAAATGAAATAGCTTTGGCAGACTCGCTAGCAATTGCTCAATTCTTGTGACTATTCCAGTAAGTTAGTAGATACCGGGAAAGCTTATTACTGGCTAATATGCTGTTAAAACGGCCAGTGGCAAACAGCATACATATACACTATTGGTGGTAGAGGTAAACTTAGTAAGAAACGTTAGTCAGTTTAACTGTATCAATGTCATTCCCGAATGGCCAATTAACTATTAAAACGGCCAGTGGCAAAAGAGGATTTGTTCAGGATAGAGACAAGAGGCTATACTGACACCCACCAAACGCACAGCTCCATGGTGTAATGGTTAACAACACAGCCTTTCACGTGGGCGACCCAAGTTCAAATCTCGACATGGCAACACTTTCTATTGCAGGCTGGCTGAACTAGGCTTGTCTGGTTTCTTGTTAGTCTCAACTTTCAAGACTCCAATCATTACTCCCTTGATTGGGAACGTATACTTGCAAGTGCAATGTAATTGACAATGTAAAATATCACTGAATGGCTGAGAGTTAAGGCCCAGTGCTGTCAAATTTGCATTTGGACTGCAGCCATGTTGTTCAGTGATGTAATCCAAACTGCCTGCACACATCGGCAAGTGTCTGTGTAGCCAGTGTCTGTGTGCTATAACACAGTGCCAAATCATGGCTATTGGACCTAGGCCTTATGTGGGGGAAAATATCCTGTAAAACATTGTATCAAACTGAATACTAAATATAGAAAATCTCAGAATCACAGTATTTACTTTGGATGACATCCTATATTAATCAAACTTGTCTTAGCCTTATTACAGGTTGGAAAGTGCTGCACAGAATTTGGTTGGAGCACAGAGCAGTTTAAACTGTTTACTTCATTACCCTTCGAAAAAAATATTAAATTATAAATGTTGGCATAAGTTACAACTTTCTGTTGAAAAGTTGAGTGCCTTTTCTGAGAACTTCAAAAGCAAATTGTAGCCTAAATAGTTATGTATCTTCTCAGATAGCTCACTTCAAAAGAAATTGTACCTTAAATTATTACAGACGTAATAATTTCACAAACAGATGTCATGTTTGTGAAATTAAGTAAAAAAATAATAATTGAGCATGTATGGAGCAAGCATGGAATTACTTTTCGTGGAGTGGGAAAATAAATATTGCCTACCGAAGAGGAGCACCCAGTGAGTGATGAATGGGATTACAGACCATTTAACTTCGCTTACATACTCTGGCCTGTGCTTTTGGCAAACAGAGAACAGTAGCTTACCCCATCAGAATAATGTGACAGCAGCAACACCCACAAGGCGCACCGACCAAGCAATGGTACACCTGCGCTAACATAACCAACTTACACTCATGGACACAAATGATGTGACAGCTAGATTCCCGAAGGGACAGTGACAATACACACTCCATCAAGACTAAGTACATTTCATAAAACAGATCTACTTGGCAGATACAAAGTGACTGAATTAGCAGTGGAAAAAATCCTTCCATCCTATTTCCTGGATGTAAATAGGTTAGCCCCTTTCATGACAATAAATATGCTGCCTAGAGACCACCAAAGAAAAATTCAGATTGGATACTCTTTTCTATTTGGTCTTAATTGTGTCTTTCCATCCCAAACTGAAGATATGAAATGAGACGACCATTAAAATGAGTGAAAAGATTCACTAAAAATTAACAAACTAAATGATAAAATAACTAAAAATAAATATTGATCAAATAAAAAAATAGTAAATAAAACAAAATAATAAAATAAATAAAAATGCATATTTGTATCAATCCTTGTGCATTATCAGAAGGTGTAGGAGACCCTGACAGTTTCCCACTTGATACAAATGGCTTTCTGTTTTTCTTTTAAACAAAGCCAACATGAGTTTTTGAAAATATTAACAATGAGAGATAAGTCGTGGTCTCATAGAGTTATGTTGTATTGTGACGCAATGGCATGTAGGTAATGTGTCGGTTATTCAATGCCCAAATCAATACATTTAATTTTGTTTGCCGAACCTTTTCGTAGTTATCCTGACCCAACTAGGAATTCGTCCATACATCCGACGCCCAATTTAATACATTGAATTTTGTGACGGTGAGGTGACGGACAGCTCCGTCATCTCCCGGTTTTCCCGGTTTCCCATGGATCATGAACTCACCCCGGACTCCTTCATTTGTCTTGTCTCCAATTGTCACTCACACCAGGTCCCAATTAAGTCATCAGTATTTTCTCCTCTGCTCCCCTCATTTGTTGGTCATTGTTCCTTGTCTACGTTTGTTCAAGTCAGTGGTGAGTGTTTTCGGTTTGTTAGTACCTTTGTTTTTTCATTTTGTTCGTGTTTAAGTGTTCGGTGTTTTTTATTTTTATTAAATTCAATACATCGACTGCCACTCTGCCTGCGCCTGGTTCCTTCCTCTCCGCCACTACACCATTCGTGACAAATTTGTTTGCCAGATCTTTCATAGTTGTTCTGACTAAACTAGGAATTTATCCACTTGATTATATAGGCTTATGATGTTATTTATCACATTTATTTATTATTTAGACCAGGAAATAAGGGTATGCCTTGCTCTAAAGCAGTACCTGAATATTTTCATCACTTTCCCTGGTCATCTTGAAATACAAAGGAGGCATTTTATTTAATTGCAGTTATGTGACCATTAAAATAAATGTAAAGTAGCCTACAGGTTGACAAGACACTGTATTAACGTCATCCTATTTTTCAGGCTTCCCCAATGTTATAGGCACAATAGACTGTACCCTTGTGCATGCCAGTCCCCGTCTGGACCTGTGGATGCAGACTATGTCAATAGGAAATCTTTCCATAGCCTAAACGTAGAGGCATCTACTGGGGGTATCTGTCCACAGTCAGGCAGAATAGTAGCAATTGGATTTGGATGCAATGTGCACATCTGTGCGACAAAGTATCTTCATTTCGATTATCGCTTGTTCTGGGCTGCTTATGTGCTCCTTGCGCATGCACAATGCAAGCTTGTTTAAGCCTGGTTTGAGTTAACGTTGTCAAGACACAGCTAAATTGTGTTAATGGAACGGCTTGAGCTTTAAGTGAAAGTTGCCGTTTATTCAAGCCGGGCTTTTTCAATTAAGCGTGGATTTCATTATCAGCGTTGATGGAGCACCCCCCCCCCCCAGGTCATATGAGGTGACGAATTGTCACGTTGGAGACGTGATAACTTTCTAGTGTCTAACATCACACACGCTAAAAGTTAAATCACCCCTCACCTTTCACAAACACAAGCTATTGTCTTCGTTATTATTGGAACTGAGCTTTTCTCGCAGGAAAGGCTTTGTTGTGTAGTGTGTGGGAAGACCCAGGAAGTACTGTTCATAGCTTTCCTGGGGTGATATTACATATAGGGCTCGCTGAGGAACCTGATCATGTGTTATTTTGAAGACCACAAGTCCAAAAATGAATCAGTGGCTAATCAGCTTCTAGCTTGTGGGATACAAAGACAAGCAGAGATATTTTCCGTGCAACCATGTCACTTGAGCGATTTCATATATTTTCCAGAGTAGTAAGCTTCGATAACTGTGACACAAGACCAGCACATTGCATGAGAGACGAACAGCAAGTGGTGTGAGAGCCTTCCCAGAAACCTAGCCTCTGAGAAAATCATGGTTTAGTGTGCAGAGATGACCAGCCCTGCTCCATGTGATTCCATTACTTTTGATTTGTGTGTAACATGTTTTGGACCTGACACTATCATTACTAATTATAAGAATACTGAATCAGTGTCACCTCCAACAGTTGATGCTGAAGCACTGAACACAGACTTTCATTTTAGATGGGGTCAAAGCTGATGGGTCCTTTCCATAACTGCCGAACACATAATAAACAAAGTAAACAGCTATACCAATCAAAATGTCATCTGGTCTATCTATTGCCTTGGCTACATTGCCATATTTCAGAGACTCATTGTTGGCTTGCTAGCAAACATAAAACCACAACCGTGCCAGCTGGCGCTAGCTGGAACAATATGCCATGCTTGGAATTTCGTGATTTTAGGGGCAAGGACATTTGGCCTTCGGTATCACAAAAATGTTTAGGGCACAAAGGCCACATGCAAGGGCACAAAGGCCATTGATTGAAATAAGAGGATTTGGAGCTTACAAATATACAACTTGAATTGTTGATAAGAAAAAAACATGCATGACATAAAAACATATACATTATTCACTGTTTACTATCAAATTTTGAATAACTTATTATAACCGATGTTTTTTCCACATAAAAAGTTATAATTATGGCTATGATAGGCTACGGTATTGACAGTTAGGTAACTTTAAGGCTAGCTAGTCAGAAGGATAACATTACCTAAAGTTACCCAAAAGTAAACCGCTAAGTATCCTTTAACATCACAATTACCTGCAATAGATGAGTACGACCTAAATAAACAAATATAGTGACATATTTGTGTGCGCAGCAAGTCATTTTTGTTTTGTTTATCTTTCACCACTAACGCTGCCATGTCGAGTGATGTCAAACGTTACTTCTCGGAGCTATCAAAAAGCGTTCTGGTGTATTCTCCCACTCGGAGGTCGGAACTTTCCCACGACCCAGTTGCTCATGAACGCACCTTCCAAAAAAAGAGAGGTTTGTTTCAGGTAAGCACTAAATAAGTCAGCTATCTATCGATAATTAGCTAGCTTGCTTACCTGCATGTAGTCCATTCTTGTGGTTGTTCTCAGTTGCGAACTACAAACAAACTTATGAACAAACTGCTGACCGTGGAATTTTGACTGTAGTAGCGGCACAAAGGCCATGGTGGCCGTAGGGCATACAATGATTTTCGGGGAATCACGGCCAGAGCGAATTCGAAGGGCAATGATGTTGTGAAATTCCAACACTGTAATATGCACATTTTGACCGCTTTGCACAAGGCTAAATCTAGCTAAAAGACAATGTAATTGCTTCTTCCGAGCAGTTGTTGCTCATGTTATAGGTTTGGTCACACAACCCAGAATGCATGTTAGTCTTTCTTGATCTTTTGCAGAGAACACTAAGTTGTAAGACTTTTGCAGCAGAAAATTAAATTAAGGAGTGTCTGCTCTGACTAACTAAACGTTAGTTTATCATCTCGACCAAAGACTTAAGAGAAACCTTCCTAAAACACATCTGCGCTGATTAAAATCAAATAAACAAGAACATTGAATGATTTTCTACATCGAATAATTGTGTCTACATCATCATCAATCTAGCAACTTACACATTGGCTTTCCTTGACTATCTAGCCAACGAGCTAAATGAGGTATCTAATATAACCTTACTTGTAGAAAAGTAACCAACTCTGCATCACTTCCTAGAAATTTCAGTTCTCGCCATCTAATAAATAAGAAATCCAAATTCACCCTTGTTTTACTCAGTGCTTTGTCGGATGCTCGCATTGCTTCTGTATATTTTTGTTTCTGGAGTGCCCGATGTAGGCCTACATGAACCTAAACAAAGCTTGTCATTTGCCTTCACCTCACACACCTTCAAGGAAGTACATGCTTATGAACGTCCTGGCCTTCTACGTTTTACTTGCGACCATGGCAGTGGGGGTAGTGTCAGTCCTGACACTCTGCCAGAGACTATTTTTTTAATGTTAACTGATGATATGTAAGGGTTATTATCGGATATTTTAAATGGAAAATGCTGCATAAGGCACCTTTAAGAGATTGCGCTGGTTTGGAGAGACATTGCAAGACTTTAGTGCATTTCAGGTAAACTACAATATCTATATAACGTTTTTGCACCCTGGAGTGTTTTTTTTTTCTTTTTAATTCTGTGAGTGGTTTAGAGTATAACACATTCACATTTATTCCAGTTTTCCGCAAATCATGCTTTGTAATACATTTTGATTGAACTGTACCAACATTTAATTTTGGCTCTTAATTCCGGATCTCAAGCTCTGCAGTGTTCGTGGCATTATTTACTACCTACTATCAGCATACAGGTTCAGTCCCTTTATGAAAACCAGCAGCTATCTATATTTTATGGCCCAGATTTGAAGTTATTAGTGAAATACTCTATTAATAATTTAACTAGAGCTAAGGTTTCAAAATGTCCTTATACATTGACTTGAATTCATAAATTAAACTAATTGAATTAATAATTCAATTTCAAATGTATACTTTAGTCATTTAGCAGAAACTCTTCTCCAGAGAGACTTACAGTTAGTGTATTCACCTTTTAATTTATCTGTAGACCAACTGTCAGCAGAAGATGCAACATCAGTCTTGAAAAAGCTCAGACACAAACTGTGGAGTCTGATGACACTAAGGATGACCTGAGCACAGGACTGAGACATGATTCTAAGTGTGCTAAGACCCTTGAACAACACTCAAAACCAACAACTATAGACTCATATCCTCAATTGGTGAAGGAACCAAAAAATCTCAGTTTTATATTTATGTACATTCAGTGATTCTTCACCAGCCATTTCTTTTTATGTGCTCAGTGTCTTTCCCAGCCTATACTCTGTGTGTCTGGTCATGTGCTTTTATCAGAAGGTTTGTGTGTTACAAATGTTTTTCTCTGGTCTGATTACAGGACCTAAGGTCATGCCTTATTCACCCTATCTTAACCAATGAGTAGATCACTCTGTTTTAAAATATGGTGCCCGGAAGTATAGACTGGAATGTATCCCTATTTGATAAGAGGGTCTATTCTTCAGGACTAGTCTTGCTATCTTAAGTTTAGCTTATCCAGCCCCTCACTACTTTAGTTTTTATGATATAAACCAGAGCCGGGTTTGGGGAAGCTCTCTCTTGCATTTTCCTCACATCTGCCTGCATCTTTGCTCTTGCATACATCTTAAATCTCTGGAGAACCTTTATCTTCAATGCTTGTACTGTAATTTAAATACTCTCTTTATATATAAAACTAATTTGTTACATTAATTCATTGACTATTTGGAATTAATCTAAAACAGGTCAAACTCCTGTTCTTTCACTGGCAGCCAAGAAAAATAAGACAGACGGTCAATAATCAAGATGTGGATGAAGAGCTGATTACATTTGTCAGGAAGCCAATCCCTTCTGCTGCTTACTCAGAGGATGAGACTTGTGCTCAACCTCATGCCAGAGCTGAGGAAAATGGGAAGAATTTAGGGATATCTGAAATTGCAGCTCTTATCATTGACTGTAGGCAGGGATGACCAGCTGGAAATGTAGCTTCCACTACCTCCACAATGGGTTATCAGATGGAAGAGATGGACCACAGCTGATGATATATGCCCAGTCCAGGGGTCAATTTTGTACAGGGCCTAAGTCTACAACAGTTAGCTTGGTAAACACCAACACCAGCATGGCCAACAAATACTTCTCACGGACTGCAGCCAATCATGTACAATAAGCATAGGCGTCAATACTCACCGCCTATATTTCTCAACACATAGCTAGAATGATCTACGGTGGCACTCAAAAGTATTCACTCCCCTTGGACATTCCTAATTAATTGTGTTACAACTTGAAATGTAAATGGATTTAATTAATAGTTTTAAGAGTCTGCAAATTTTTCTAAATTAATTTCAAATAGGAGATACATTTTTTGCATAATTACTTACCCCCTTTCCTATGAATCAGCTGTCTATAAAATTCATGTTAAAACAAAGTAAAATGTGGAGATGTCCAAATGGGGCAAATACTTTTGAGAGCCTCTCTCTATTCTCTCAACGAAGCTTGGAGAGTGTCTTATTGACACGTTGATACAAAAAAGACAACATGTAAGTATTGAAATATGGAGTTCTGGTTTAGAGGCTCTGTGAAGCTACAAATTATAATGGGAAAACCAATGCAGACATATTTTGGAACTTAACGTACTACAATTTGTAGTTACCTGTTTTGCAATTTAGAGAATATTGCATTTGGGAGAATTACTTTAAGATTTCTTTAATATTCCTTTTTCTTACAATGTGGGCTTTTTTCAATGCCTAATTTTATCATCATAGCAGTGTGGTTTGGTTATTATGAGGTGAAGGAAACCGACTATTAACGCTAATCAGTTACAGTACGTGTCTGCTGAGGCACCTGTCTCATAGGTATTGTTGATAGCTGGCTTTTAGCTAAAAGCCTAGATGTCATCTAAATGCCTACCATTTCTATTTCATAAATTATAGTATAGGCAACCATATCACAAATGTACAAAATATATTTTCAGTTTGGTGGCTTCAGAGTTGGGGTGTAAGCTCCGCCTCATCACTGAGTCAAACAATCATATAATTTCTGCCTTTAGGGCAGATCTGTCTCCAGAACAAGATTCATGATTTAAAAGGCTAACCTGCCGAGTCTACTATGTGTGTCGCTCCATGTAAAGAAATGGCTTAATAGAAGTTGACATTAATGAGGGGGCTTGGCACAGCGACACGACCCAGCACACACTCTGCACCGTGTACTTAACGAGGACACTAACTACATTACTTAGTGTCTGACTTTTCTAATGGCAGTTGAAGTGACATTTCTGATGATCTCATGGTGAAAGTCGTTAGCATGTGAAGTTTGCTCCTGGCTTTGGGACAGGCGGTAATCAGCTAACCTTGAAAAAGTACATCAAACCGCCTATGGCATGCAGCTTTGGCCAATTCACTGACACTCATGCGTACTTATCATCTATGACCCGTCCTGGAAAGGTTCCTTGGCCAATTGTGCACACTGAATGTACTCATTGGGTGGTAGATTGTGTGTTTTGATTTTCATCTCACATTCCCGCAGACTGAACTGGTTAATATGACTATTTTCCCACATCTATTAAATCTCTAGAAAATCAAGTAATTGCAAATTACCGGGTAGAAATAAGATGTTTAGCTAATTTCATTGACTTCATTCATGGCGTACAAGAAATTCCATCCACTGAGTCTGAGTAAATGATAGTGCTTGTCATCTCATTAAGAGAAAGAGCAAGTGGATGAAAGAAGGTGGTCCATATAGCTTCTGGTAAAAACCTCCTCCTCCCCCATCTGTCTAACCTAAACAGCTGGTCCCTGCCACAGACACACACCTCACCAAGTTCACAAAAATAGTCCCACCGTTATAAAGATGTTAAAAAAAGAATTGCATTACCCGGCTCTGTAATATTAGAGCTGCAGCAGGGAGGTTTGCCCTAACGGGATTCGCAATTCTCTCTTGTGTAAGGAATTACATTACATTACAGGCGCGGAGACGCACTCACACTCTGGATTACACACAGACAGGCATACACAAACACACACACACACACACACACACACACAAACCGGAAAGTGACTACAAGGGGGAGATAAGTGAGTCCTATCTCATACCGAGCTGGTTATTGCAATCCCCGCATTTGCCTCATCCAATATGTGCCGCCAGGCGCCCAGGTGTGGGCTGAGGGATCGGAGGTTTGATTGGCTTGCCAGTGCATGAGCCTGTGGATCATCCATCTGCTCTTCATCTCCTCCTCTTTTGCTGTAGCTGCAACAGCTGCCTGCTCCAGCACACGTACCATTACCACTGGTGCCATTCTACCTGGCTGCTACTGGTCGTGGGATGATGGGTCATGTAGTCTTCACATTAGATTGCTGTGTTGAGGTTGCGTTGACCGCAGGGCGCTCATGCTTGAATTATTTGACAGAGGGGGAAAAAAAGATATGACATCCTCTCTGTCTACTTTTCTGTAGAAGGCACTCCTGGATTTAACGTTAGGCTTTATAATTAGGAATAAATCAATTTTGGGAAGTTTGGAACCAAAGGGCGAATAGATAATTACATTCCCAATGTCCCAGTGACTCTGAATATCAATGAATATGTGGTGTGATTACAGCATTAACCCGTTTAATGCACGGTGGCTATAATGGAAATCACTTGACAGGGTAAAATAACCCAGGGTGCCAACCTATTATTCTTCATTCCATAAAGGGTAAAACCATGGGTTCTGTGGGTTTTTGCTTCACCTTGTCACTGTCTGGTTTCATCTTTTATGGATCCGATCAGCATCACACGTCCTGGCTCAATATTTCTTTGAACTACTAATAGGCTGGATCACTCTGTAGTGCTGTCAGTGGTAATTTTCCTGTGACGAGCTAGCAGCTTCAAACATCTGTAAATGTTCAGCATATCAGGTGGAGAAGGTGGTAAGTTGACTGTATTTTTTTTAGGGGAAAACGGAAGTTAACTGCTAAGTTAACTGCATTCCTGAAAAAACAGACGCTTCCGTTTTCTGGCGATTCTGCAGAGTTGTAAAGCTACAACACTTCTCTGACTGCAGAGAAAACTCTTATCTGGTCTATGAGCCAAAAAGGAGAAGTTAAGGGAGCTGGATGAGGAGGAGGAGAAGAAAACATTGGCTGAGTTATCAGGGAAGCTTTTTCTCCATTCAATCACAATGTATTCTTCAGTGCCGAAGGCCATCTTGACCAGCTTTTATACCGCCTCCACCGTGCTCTGCCTCCACACTAAGAAGCATTCATTTCTTCTCTGAATAGGGAGACCCTGCTAAAGACCCACTTTTTTTCCTAATACTCTCTCTTCCTTTTACATCTGCTTCTCCCTTTAGTGGATTGGTAATCTTTTTTTATGTTCTGAACCAGAGGAAGCCAGAGACACGTGTTCAGAATAAGACAACAGCAACACATTTGAACCGCCCCAGGTCGAACACAGCTGCCTACACAATACATGCAACATGTCACTGTTGAAGGTGTTAACACACCAGCACACGTATAAGAGGTGGAGAGAGGAAAAAACACAGCAAGACAGATCTCTGGTGACTGTAAAATACAGATAACAATCCACAATGTATCCTACTTATTATGGTAATAATACACACCTGAAGATTCTAGGGTTTAATGCACAACATAGTTAACTCTGTCTAATATTGTCCAGGTTATTAAATCATTGAAGTCCAATCAGAAATATGTTTGCTGAAAATGTTCCAGTTTGTGTGAGATAGAGTTTGTCTCAGAGAAAGAGTACAGTACTGGGTTTGTACACATGAAACAATTGTGGCTGATTTTGTGCTTAAGCAAGAAATGTTAACTTACACAGTTGCCTACTACTATATTTTATCTTCAGTAATATGGACCTCTCTGTATTAGAAAGTTAACAAATACACTTTGGCATATTTAATTGCCTAGGACACCCACTATAATACAATAGACCCCAGACTAACTGGCAAATATTTGAATGCTAGCTAGCTAACATAGTTACCCAAAAATAATTAACATCTAACAGTGCTTAACATTTATTACATAACATCATTTCTTTTAAGGTTATTTATAAAATGGGAAATCATCTGTCAAACTATATTGTTATGATTCTCTTATAGTTATACAAATAACTAAGTACCTTTTTTGTATTTCTTGTTTAATTGATATCACCATTGATCTGCCTGGAAGCAGGTTCAGAGAATGGGAATGTGCACCGTGAGATAATGCAGTACGGGGTGTGTTAATCAAATGTAGTTTTATTAGTTCTCTACAATGTCGTCATCACATAGAGATACTGAAGAGAATGTCCTCACAGAATGCACTTGGATCATGAGAGTGTAAAGCATGGTACTGTAGTATGCATATTGACAAACATAAGCAGTAGAAGCAGTTTTTCTATAGCTTTTGCTAGGGTAGTTATGACACAGGACAGACAGAGCCTCTAACTAGTTAGCCTGGCATTTTAGCTAAACGTACAATGTGTATTGTCTTTTATTCTCATTTTATAGCCGATAGAATATCTATAATCTAGCTAGCAAATGCTTTTTGTGTATTTTTCGCAGGTTAGTGGGACCAGACAGGGATATATAGGTATTTTATTACTAGTGTTAGCTTGGTACAGTAGCTAGCTTACTAGTATGGCAAGCTTATCGGGAAAAGAAATACACCCAACAGCTTGACTGTTAGATCCATATGAGCACATGTATTCCTCTACTTCTTTAATTTGCCACAACACATTAAAATGTCCCAGACATATTAATTAATACAAATAACTGTTTTAAAACATGTCTTTTTCGTCATCTAAATATTGTAATATTCTCCAATCAGCAGTTTGTTAGGTAGACAATATCTACATTTGCCATATATTCGGAAACTCGTGGTATTTTATCAACAGACCAATACAGAGGAAGTAGATTCTACCACTAAATTCAAATATACTTGTTCTAGATTGTGTTGAGATCTTATGTTTTTATGATACACAGACATCATTACTACCATTAGAATAACTACACTAAGTAGTGGTGTTTTGTTGAAATGCCTTTTAAATAAAAACTTTACAGAAAACAGTAATCAAATGTTAAAATAATAGGCTTCATTAGTTAAAATACATAACTTATGTTGAAATTGGTCTTGTCTGATGTGTGTATTTGAAATGTATTTCAATACAAAAAAACTCACCCCTACTAAACTAGAAGAGTATGTTGTCCCTTAAAGTTGTCTCTGGATTGTTTATTAATAATATTATTCTGCCATACCTTATTAACTGGATGAATAACTTTACCTAACTTGTTCATTAGATAAAAAAAAAAAACTCCTGGTCCCAGAAAAAAAACTTTTTTTTTTCAATTTTCCTTTAAACCAGAGTCTAACAAAAATATTTTTTTACACCTCTTTTATTAGTTTCAAAAGTAGACTATTTACTTTAATTACTTTAACAATGTAATCTAGGTGATTAATTTTGTTATTGTGTTTAATAAACATTTAAATAATGAACAGTTGTATGGTTGTTTTTAATGGAACAATTTCACATGCTTTGAGGTAATTTAAACTGCATACCAGTGGCATTTGATAACACCTTTGAAGAACTCCAACTTTAAAATGCTTTTATGGTTGAAAAAAAACCCCCAGAGCAAATTGTATGGCTTAATCACTGTTTACTTATACTGTACCACTTGTCCTCTCCTTGTCCCCTGCATATCCACGCTGGTCCAGCTACCCATGTAGTGTAATACCTGGAGACATGCCTCTCCACCCACATACCAGCCCAAGGCCAGTGATGGGTCCTGGCATACTCACAGAAAGACTCACTGATGTGCTGTGATGTGCCCCTCTCTCTCTCCAGGGTGGACTGTGTGTGGCATGCGTGTGGGCGCCAGCACACAGACTGTCGACGTTAGCTGGATACAGAAGTAGGCCACCAGCGCGTGAACACCTCTCGCAGTAACACATGCCCATTACAACTCCGTCAAAGGTGGCTGCATCCTTTGACACAAGCGGGCACGCAGGCAGGGTGCGGTCAGAGGCAGGACACTCCAGCGCAGCGACACACCCTGGGAAAGGATGCCCCGCTGAGTCTCCCTCTGCCAACTGTCTCAGCCGCTGGTTCACTGGAGCATGGCAGGAATGGCTCAGGCTGACATGGTCAACATTCATGCAAGCTAGGAGTACAGGGGTTTGCAGTGCAAATATGGACAACACAAGACACAGTATCTGGGACAGTCTTTTGCACGGCCTTGTTGAATCACATGAAATGGAAATGCTGCATGTAGAGTGGCTCTCAGTTTTTCCTGGTGATTGACAAAAAAAACAGTAATGTCAAAGTCAAAAATAAAATCTGCAAATAGTTCAACATTACTTAAAAATATAAAACAGAAATTAGCTGAGTAATTATACTGCTCAAAAAAATTAAACACTTAAATCACACATCGGGTCTCAATGAACGAAATATATTAAAGATCAAAATATGACTGTACATTGTGTAATTCGTTGAGAACAAAATGACGTAACAACGGTCAATGGAAACCAAAATCACCAACCGACTGAGGGCTGGATTCAAACTCTGAAAATCAAAGTAAACAATTGAAATCACAGACTGTTCCAACTTGAGTGAATTTCATCATGGCAACTCATAATGTGACTCAGTAGTGTGTATGGCCCCCGCGTGCCTGTATGCTGACAACGTCTGGGCATACTGAGATGGCAGATGGTGCCCTGGGGGATCTCCTCCCAGACCTGGATCAGGGCATCAATGAGCTCCTGGACAGTCTGTGGCGTTACT
Source organism: Esox masquinongy (assembly GCA_016801175.1). Lineage (NCBI taxonomy): Eukaryota > Metazoa > Chordata > Actinopteri > Esociformes > Esocidae > Esox > Esox masquinongy. The sequence continues at coordinate 7,210 of JACXGI010001919.1, read as the reverse complement.
TGACGGTGTCGGATGCAGTAATACATAACGTCCCAGAGGTTCCCAATTGGATTCAGGTCTGGGGAACCTGAGAGCCAGTCAATGGTATCCATGCTTTCGTCATCCAGGAACAGCCTACAGACTCTGGCAGATCTGATCCAAAAAATGGAAATTATCACTCACTTCATCCCAATGTCTAATACTTTTATTTTCTTTCGTTTTTTTGCAGTGTGACTTCTTCTTGAGGCCAATCTAATTTAAGGTGATCAGGCTGGTCAGATCTTGTCGCTAGCCAGAGCAAAAAAAAAAGCATTCTCTTTATTTTGAAAAGCTGATATCACATGCTTGGCTGGTTTTGCTTGCAAACTAAGCCCACATCTTTAGCAGAAGTGTTCATCCCCAGATTTCTAGTATGCTATGGGTGGCATCACTCTACTCATGCAATGACACCTTATCTGATAAGATGCTTTTGGCTGCACTGCTGCCACTACATCAACACTCCCTCTCTCCAAATCAAATGGTCGGATGTCTGAATGTGTAGGCTGCTCAGGAAAAGAGCTGATTCTGAAGACGGAGAGGTTAATGTTTATTCATTTCCCATGCTAAGAACGACATTGCTTGAAAGCTATCTAAAAATGTTTTGCTTTGACTCCATTATGTTTAACACTTTTGCTTTGACTCCATTGATTAAGACTCTTGCTAATGAATTACAATATTTATTCATAAAGTTCTCACTTCCAACTATATAAAGCATGTCTCCATCTGTGGTTCTTCACAGTATATTTGAAAGTTACCAACTGCACTGTATATCCATGGGAATTTAAAACTGAGCCACATATATATATTTGTATGACAAACACCACAATTTACTCTCCTTGTGATTGGGGATTAAGGTATAAAAGAGAGTCATGCTTTGCAACAAATGGATCTTGCTGACACCAGCTGAGGTACATTGTGCCCTACAGAGGAGGAGGATTCCTTGGTCTGTGTGGTGGCAGAATAATAGGTAAATAAATTCAGGAATAAAGAATGTATACAGGGAGAATGGGGTACACTATGTTGGCTGTATTGATCAAATGCAACGTCAGGCTGTAGATTAGGTCGTAAAACACAAGTAGACAGGGCTCAGGATAGCGTAACTTTAGAATCTGAACCTGCTTACATGAATGGGAAAAAAGAGAGACAGGCAGATTCTACCATAGTTGCCACATTGCTGCCATCTGTCATTCCTGCAGGTGTGTGTAGAACATACCACACATCAGAACCTGTCAAACATCTACCTGTCAGAGGAAAACAATTATGTCTGCCTGCACAGCAAGAGGCTTCATCCATACTGATGATGACTTAGTCAAATGTTTAGGCATGAATTATAGAGAAGATTGTCTGTAAAATTAAAATGTGGCATCAAAAGTAAATGGTTTGGAATTCAGAAATACAGATAACATATTTGTGTTGCCAATGGAACTTTTGCCACAAACCTCTAAAAATGTCTGGCTTTCATTTCAGTTTCAGTGTCTTGGGTAAAACTCGTTTGTGCAGTTAGGTTATGATTAATGGTACCAAACTAAGGAGTAAAAAGTTAAATTGTTAGTGGAGGGTGTCCCACTTTTGGCTAGACACTCCGTGATGTTCTGACTCCGAGTTACTGACAGTCCCTTAGCCCGATCAAAAGTATTGATGCTGCACTGTTTGACTCCTTGATTGCCTACAGTACAAACGTTGAGCCCACACCTTCGACACAGCTCCTCAGCACCTCCCTCTGAGCAGTTCCAAGATGTCTTTCATGGAGCAATAGACGAGAAATCTATGCCACTGATCCCATCTCATTTCCTCTGCTATTTGGTACAGTGGAATTAAAATGAGAAATCAACGATTCATATGTCTAGCTGACTACCTAAGGTACGGTTTAACCTTTCAGACTAATACTCATGACACTCAATACCATTCAGACTGGCCTCAAATACTAGAAATAACGTAGTAAACATAACATTGAAAATGTGTCCCTCCAGAAAGTTACTTAACAAGAACATTTAATGAGTGAGGTTGGTCAGGGTGGATGGTTGGCAACACATAGGATGACAGATCACACATAAGCTTTAGCATTTAAGCAAATTAAATGTTTTTTTATACTTACTTTATACTTCAAGAACCTCGTAACAACTTGGCTTATTTTCGGACCCTTTCTCTAACTCTAACCCTACATTTAACCAGTAACATTTTACATGTTGTAATTTTAGATCATTATGTATGAATTGGAATTTGTATTATACACTATCATACAAATTACATTTTTAACGTACACACTTAAGGATGTAACACAATGCACAAAAAGTATGGATATCCAGAAATGAATACATACCACATAAAATGTAATATATCATGCTAAATTGAGGTAGATACATTACCGTTTATGTTGCGATGATGATGCTATGACAGAATGTTACACAATGACAACATATAAACGATTTAATGATTGAGGCGGCTCTCGCCCCGTCACAAACTTTTCTCATCGAAGCAAAATCCTTGAATCACATTGTCAACACATTGCTGATCTGGAAAGGCACCTCACAGCCTACAATTCTCCCGGCAGAGCAGTAAAGAAAAGGTGTGCCTTGTTCAAGAGAAAGTCGCATTTTCTCACAGAGGCACTGGATTCAACAAACAATTACACTAGCAGCTCCAACGTGCGGTCTGCTGGAATCCCTGAGGGGGCGAAGGGGACTGACTCATTCGGTTTCACTTTGATACCTTTCTTAAAAAACTTTTTTAATCTATCCATAGAACATCGATATGTCTTGACAGGTGCTTCCAAGTGCGTTTTGACAAACTTGAGCTGACACTTTAACAACATGAGACCTGTTATATCTGGCAAAACAAAACATTGCATTGCACAGTACTGACCTCACATCGAAGGTCATGCGTTGTGCTGGTCGTATGTTGTTTTATCGAAGATCTGGAAGACTTGCCATCATTGAAGTCCTTACAAGTGCTGCTCTGTCAAAGATTATAAAAAGGAGCTTAATCTCAACCATACCTGGGTCATGCAGAAAGCTAAAAATCTAACACACTCAGTTCTGCTTTATTAATTGTTAACATTGTAAATGATATATTTATATATTTGAAACAAAGAGTTATTTTTCAGTATGGATTGTTCTATGAAGAGCAATCCATACTGATCTTGCTTTTTGGCTGTTCCAACTTTTTTTTTTTAAGTAAATTCAACTGAAAAATAGTAAACTCAACTAAAATTGTTGATAACATATTTTTTTGTTTTCATGGAGTCAATTAGTAAGAAAATCATGAGATGTTGACTCAGTGAGAAATATTGCCAAGCGAAATAAACCAGAAAAGGAACCAGGCAAGCCTGGTTCAGCCGGCCCGCAATTAAAAGTGATGATTGTTGTTGCTCTCCCTGGATTCGAACACAGGTTTCCCACATAAGAGGCTGTGTCTTTAACCACTACTGCACGGTGCTATACATCTGCTGTGAGTTGGTAAAGCATTTCAACATTAGATTTTGTCACGCATTAAAATCACACCAAGTTTGAATATTTCGCTAGCACCATTAAGCATTGTGTTAAACTGACTAACATTTCTTATTAAGTTCACCTCCATCACAGATAGAATCTATGAATTGTATGGCTTTTGCCACTGGCCGTTTTAACAGCGTATTAGCCATTAGTGAAGGACATTAACTATCAATATAGGTGACGATAACTGACTTTTTCATCAAGTGAAAAGATAATTGTGTAGCCAGCGAAGTTTTTGTATATCCTAATGCATGGTTTGTTTTGAATGTGATGGGAGTCAAACATGGGACCTATTCTTTGGTAGTCCACGTCTCTAACCACTACGCTATTTAACAAGTAACAGTCGGCCAGCCAGTCATCCAGCCAGCGAGCGAGCGACATTTGCTCTTCTAGGCATGCTCCGTTGACTCCACAATAATGAAATCTCACAAGTGAATTCTAAAAACTACCTATATGTGGACTTTGAGTTTTAAATGTGAAGTTGTCTTCCGTTTTGTTTCACGGATTCCTTCTGGCTGTGTATCAGGGTGGATTTCATTATTTGGTGAGTATATTACAAATAGTGCATTTTATATGTATTTTTGTAATTGTTTTGAATGATATAGCAATGGTACCATCAATAAGTGATTATTTTAATAAGTTTCAAAAACAAGTAACGTAATGTTATCGCGTTGGCTAGCTAGCTAGTTAACTATGACTGTTTAACAATTCCAAGTACGCTAAGAACATACTTGTGTCCTTGAGAAGAACGTTCTTGCCAACCGTCCTTGCGAGAACGGTCTTGCAAGATCGCGAGGACAGAGAACGCGTCTATCTGGATTGAGATGCATGTGTACTTGGCTATTGCGCAATACCCCTCCACTCTATGAGGGCTGTAACCTCCTCGTAGTTGCTGAATAAAATATTAATGTAAATATGAACGGCAGAAGGTTGTATGGAGACTATAGCCATAATCATATGATATATGACAATTGTATATGACATTTTTGCTGACCCTATCTACCAGTACTGTAATTACTTAACTTAGCTAACGTTAACTAGCCTCTCCACTGCACTGAATAACGTTAGCTAGCTGATCGAAAAGTCGGAGCAAATTTATAATTTAGCCGTTTCTTAAATAAAATAAGCAAATATTCAGCGACTACAATGCCCATTTCTCGTCTCATTTTTTTCAGATGCTGATTTAAAGGTACCGTTTACCTGAAATAAGAAAAGTTAAAACTTATTACAGTTGTGGAGTTTTTCCTGCTCTCCTGACATCTTGCAAGGACTTCTGGGATATCAGATGCGTTCTCGCTGAACAACTCACCAACCCATGCATCCTCGATAAAAGGGGCGGATCAAGTACACATCCGGGCATTTTAGGTGTACTTGGTAACTTGCATTTTTTGGATTGGAACCGTACTTGGACCATGAAAGATGACGTCAAACGAGTTCACAAGTACGGACAAAAACGTGTATTGATAAACGGCCTATGCCATCTCGATCAACCCCGACTTTATTCTATCGAAAGACAGTTAGGCTTAGTTACTGTAACATTAACAAACTAGCAAGTTAATGGTCATCTGTGAATTTTCTTTCAATATTTGAGTTAACATTACAGCTCTGTGCGAGGAGTTAGTGTTAGTGTAACCTTTGCTAGCTAACTGTAACTAACATTGTTAGCAAATGACGTCACCACATTTGGGAATCACCACTCAGTTACATTAGTTGTAAGCGTGGTTGAATGCGTTAACTAACTAGCTAACTTTAGTTGCATGTGGTTGGTAGGGCTAACACTAGTTTGCCCCCTGGTTGAACAGTTGAAGGTGACGTTATAGGTGGTCAGATAATTTTGAATCCACTGACAATTCCAAAGCTAGCTTAATCAAGCATGTTCTCTTTGCCCCAATTGAACAGGTGAAGTAAAAAGGATAGAACTATCACTGGAATGGTATACACAGCTCTGTGTAAATACATTTATTTTAATAACTATTTATCTAGGTAAAGTTACATCAATTTGGCTATTGTTGACTACCTTATCTTACCTAACAATTTTGCTGACATCAGTAGCTTAATGGTAAGCAAACTTCTGTTTCAGTTAAATTAACCAATGTAACTTTGGCTAGCTATTTGTAATCTGACTGCCTTTCAATGATACTAGAGTTTCTGCTTAAGTTTGTGGTTTCCTTAGTGTTGGCTAAATGGTTAACTTCATTTTCATTACTTGTTTCTCAACAGGATCCTACATCAACAGACTGAGAACAGCCAGTCACACCAAATGTTGATGATTTAATGAGGTGGAATTATAAGTTCTGCATTTTCTCCTCTACAAGCCAGTGAATCATAATTAGCCATTACAACCCGAAACACAGGCTTTACACTAGGAGTGGCCATTAACGCTGATTGTGTGTGCCCTTTTCACTTTGAAGACTTATTTGTCAAGGCAACATGGACCAGTGAATCCTTCAGAAGCACGACACAATGTTGTTTGGTGCCCTGCAATTTAACTGAATACTTTGTACACCTGGGATACAATCTGAAAAATAAGGAAACTGTCAGTTGCCTTTTTCAACATTTTTTTTTTATGTACCGTTTATTCCACCTTCAAATCACACAAAAGCAGTTGTCATCCCTCCTCTTATTTCAGGGACTTTAGACCAGAACTGATTTGTGATAGGTTTACCTGTGTTAGTCATTATTGATACTGAAGATTCAGAAGAGATTCTTGCAGTAGGTAGTGAATTGGATCCAAATGAAGTTGAACTAGAAACAGATTATGAAGACTCAATTAAGCACAAACTTGCATCCCTTTTTCTTTGCATACAGACAATTTTGCATGTTTCAAAATCGGCTACACATGAAATTATTGATGAGCTTTTTGAGATTGGTGTACTGTCAGCGGAAATCTATTGAAACGTGCTTAGGCAACATAGTTTTACCCAGATAGCTCTACCTTAACTGTGATAACATTACAGAAAACAAACCCTTTTAGCTCTCTTTCCCGGAGTGGTCCTCTGGGCACTGACTTCAAACAGTCGTTATTTTTCAAAGCCAATTTGTCATTGAACCAATTAAATCTCTTTATGTCCCAATTTTGAAGGTTTTAACAGAACTGATAAAACATAATGATGTGCATGACTCTGACAGAAGAATCTGTTTCTGAGACAGTCTGGTCAGTATAAATCGTATCATGACGGTATATACAGCTCTGGAAAAAATTAAGAGACCACTGCAAAATTATCAGTTTCTCTGGTTTTACTATTCATAGGTATATGTTGGAGTAAAATGAACAGTTTTGTTTTATTCTATAAACTACTGACAACATTACTCCCAAATTCCAAATAAAAATATTGTCATTTAGACTATTTATTTGTAGAAAATAACAACTAGTCAAAATAACAAAAAAAAAGATGCATTGTTTTCAGGCCACAAATAATGTAAAGAAAACAAATTCATATTCATTTTTCAACAACAAAATACTAATATTTTAACTTAGGAAGAGTTCAGAAATCAATATTTTGTGGAATAACCCTGATTTTTAATCACAGCTTTCATGCGTCTTGGCATGCTCTCCACCAGTCTGTCACATTGCTGTTGGGTGACTTTATGCCACTCCTGGCACAAAAATTCAAGTAGCTCGGCTTTGTTTGATGGCTTGTGACCATCCATCTTCCTCTTGATCAAATTCCAGAGGTTTTCAATGGGGTTCAGGTCTGGAG